>JAGKTI010023396.1:0-14821 GCA_018397915.1 Birgus latro
TCTCTCTCTCTCTCTCTCTCTCTCTCTCTCTCTCTCCCTCCCTCCCTTGGTCCTTTTAATTACCACCACCAGCGTTGTTTATTTCCTGGGCTTTGTACGCCAGCCTTATCTGTCTTCTCACAGTTTTGTTTAATTTCCCTCCCAGAGCCAGAAATTCCCTGCTTTATCAGGCCATTTCCCTGCCTTCGCTGCATATTACAAGAGGCCCAGTGTTTGCCGCCTCTGAGCTATGTCTTCATTTACGTATATTTCGTGCTTATTACATTTTTTTAATATTATTCATTCATTTTTGGTATTATTTTTATTTATTACTTTTTTTTTTTGACCTGTCTTTACCCCCAGGTTTATTTTGAACACATTTGTTGCCTATAACATGACTTTATCGACACCATCTCCCCTAGTTAGGTACTTTTGTTTTATGTATTTCGCGTAGAGTCCACTGAGTCCGGGTTATTATTATTATTATCAGTATTTCCTTTCCATCTATTGACGATTTCCCTCAACTTAGAATAGACTTCTCGAACTGAAGGGGTTAGATGTAGCCGTAATAAACTGCTTCGGCACTAGACGCCTTTTCCATGTTAAATGAAATCGTGTCGTAGCGGCAAGAATATTAAGAAGGAGGTCATCAATATTCCGGAAGTTATTTTTTAGAGGGTCCTGTCTTTACCCCCAGTCATATTTTGAACACAGAATCGTAACTTACCGATAAGGATACAATATAATTCACTTGCCTTGAATAATATTGTATCCTTTAATAATAAAAACATTAACCACATTATCCCATCAGTGCACTGACATCTTTTAACTTGGTCTTGCTGTTTCAATTTTATTCAGATTAGGGGCAACTTTTTAACTTGTGTTGAGAGATATTAGATTAAACTACCGCTTTACTGCAAGAGCTGAACTGAGTTGTTGAATGAAGTCGTCTGGTGGCAGTATGAGTAAAATTTGAAAAATGGTTCTCGTAGTAAAAGAGTTCGCAAGCAAAATGGGTGTGTTGCATTACATGGTGGTACACTAAAAGGTCTAACCCCTCTACCCACCCCAGTTTTACCTCCCCTCCCCCCCCCCCGGTGCTGGAGACGGTCGCCTCCTCTCGGTGGCACGAATTTATAACAGGTAGGATGCGCCGCAAAGTTATACAAGAGTCCCTCCGCTACCTCCCTATCCCTAGAATAAAGGATAGAGGATTGTAAATGGAAAATAACTTCACCCCGTCCGGACTAACGTTCAGATGAGCATCGGGTTGGACAACAACAGCAACAACAACTTCTACTTTTTCTTCTTCCTCTACTACTACTACTGCTGTTACTACTACTACTACTAAATATAATGATAATAGTTTCCCGCCTGTGCAATCTGTTCTCCCAACGTCAGCCTAACAAAGCCAATAAGCACGGCATGAGGTAGAATTTTATGTGCGATCTAATGTAGACTGTTAGTGCTATTCCTTTCACTATTAACCACTTTAGGGCCCGTACTACTACTACTGGGTTAGTGATGTGCTTGTAGTTTCAGTGATACGGTCATTATTTTTTAAGCTCAGCACCGTAAGTCTTGTGAAAAATCATATTACGTTCTGGATTATTTACAAGACTTTACCTCGTCCGGAAAATGAAGTCCTTGCCCAGAAATGTTGTGTTTATTATTATTATTATTATTATTATTTAACTCATTGCAGTTATATATATCCGTGCCACCAAACGCCGATTTGATATAACACACACACACACACACACACACACACACACACACACACACACACACACACACACACACACACACACACACACACACACACACACCAGGCTCGCTTCGTCCCACACACTACTATAAAAACAAACAACCGCTCTCTCTTCGCCCTCCCCAGGTATCTCTGAGGGCCCTATTACCAGGTGGGAGCGAGAGGAGTCTACCACAGGGGGGCCCCAGACAATGGCAGGGCCCCCTCAGTCTCTCCATCCCAGCACCACATAACATGCTTTTTTGCGGGGATCACTGGAACACACAAAAGGATGAAGACTTTTATATTTACTGAAAACTCCCTCTTTTTTTGTCGGGGAATTATTGGAATACAGAAAAAAATAAAAAAAGGAGGATTGTTTTATATTTACTGAAAACTTCAACCGTTAATTTGTTGTGTTATCGATGCATATTTCATTCAACATTTGTCAGTTTTATGGTAGATGGGGTCGCCTACCATCTACTCACTTGACGTAATAAGAGTAATTCGCAGAGAACGGTTTAGGTAATTTCACAAAGGGAAAGTAATAGGAAATTATTTGGAATGTGCGAGGTGACATGCAAGTAGAATCTGCTGAAAGGAACAGGCTCAGGATGTTGAAACACGTTCTTTCAAGAGAAACAAAGTAGGAAGTAGATTTGGAACAGACCAAATGATAAAACAAAATGAAACAGATTTCATTCTCACTGACAAATCACATGCCGGTAAAAATTAATCACATGCAGGTAAACGACGGCTTTCGAGCCGTCATTTTCCTTTCACTAAAAGAGGATTTACCTAAAATTCAATGAAAACGAATAATGAATAATGTATTTCACTGAATTAGAGGGATTAAAGACTACGAAAATCGTTATATGTGTGGTGTATTTATTAGTATATGAAACGGGTATCAATATAATTATTCGCTTTACGATTGTACTGCAAGTGCGTCAATATACACCACAAAATTTATCATGAACATCGTGAGCTTATGTAGAGGTATACTGCGAGTGAAAATAGCAGGGTAAGAAGCATAGTGGAAAGAAATGAGGGCTATAAAGAGAACTGGAATGTGCCTTCGCCTTTGTCTTGAGGCCCTCTTGCATCATACTTAACCCCGCAGTAACAAGGCAGAGAAGGTCGGCCTGGGTCAGAGGGTGAGAGCAAAAGACGGGGATTGGCCAAAGAGTGAAGGAAATTAAAAGGAAGAGGCCGGAAAAAAGAAAAAAAAAGTGGTAGAGACAAGATAATATATGGGTAGTAAAAGGGACAGAAATAAATATGGGCTAGTTCAGGAAAGTAAGACAAAAAAGAAGATAACAGAGGACAAGTCAGTGAGAGCGTAATAAAAGAAGAGGGATGAGGATGGGGATGAGGATGAGGAGAAGGAGATATAGAGTGAATATATCCAAGAGAGCGTATATGAAAGACGACAGGGCAAGTCAAAGATAGTGTAGACAGGATAGAACAGATTGACCACTTTCCTCCAATGACCTGCTATTTAGACTATTAATGTACCACCTTATGATTTTATTCAAGTTTGGAAAGATTAACAATCGGAGGAATCATATGTAACCTTCATTAACTCCTTCCCTTGTAGCCGTCCGTCCAAAGTGTAATAAAGTTGTCTAATGTTGGTAATGGTAAAATATAAAATTACATCATAAGACTTAAGGAAATGAGTGTGAGGACCGCCTTCCCGAGGTGGCACCGATATGGCCGGCCGACTTTGCTTACAGGTTACAAGAATATCCAACTCCGTTACATTTGACAAGGAGGATGGTGGATTGAAGGTGATGATAACTTCAGCCTGTTTGCTGGGACCACATTCAAATGAGCCTAGGGCTGAAACGGCAGTAACGACTACAAGAGATTTAAGGACTAAAGAGTGCTGATAAATGGATCAGGCCAAAGAACGACCAGAAATAGATGACAGGTCCAACAGGGCGAAGATATGTAGGGAAAGATCAAAGGAAGTGAAATTGGTTGGGACAGACTGGAGAGAGGGAGTGTAGAAAGCACGGAACACACAAAAAAGAGATCAAACTGGACAGGTCTAAGACAGTGTAAAGAGAAAAATGTATGTTATAAAGAAGAGAGTAAGGGGGGGGGGGGTTAAGACGGGTACAGAAACGTGGAAGAGGTCAAAGAGGACACAGAAACAAAAAGTAGGGACAGGCAAAGAGGATGAAGCCAGGACTGGGTAGATCATATTATAGAAAGTATAGCATAAATCGATGGGAGAAAAGTGCACGAAAAGCTGGACAGAGGCTAGAATAAAGACGCCTGATAAAAGAAAAAGAAAAATGACCAGGAAAGGAAAGGTCAGACAGGTTCTTGACAGGACGAAAATTGTTGAAAAAAAAAATGTAGGACAAAGCAGAAGAGTATAGAATGAACGGGAATGGAAATGCGTATAGAAAAGAAGGATATGTTAGGCATAGTGCTTAGTAGGGAAACTGTTCCAGCACAAGCGAATTTTTGCTGAGTTTATTCTCGTACATGTTACCTAAATTGAGAGTAATTACGGGTACTAATGCTGCGTTATAAATCTATTGTCACCCTGCTATTTGCCATACGGCAGTACTTTAAATAACAGTGTTGCGTAAACTTTTAGTCTTGCCACAAATCAATTACCGTCAATGGAATTCATTAATTATGCTTGGCAACAGAATCCAAATAGTTTAAAATTAGTATCACCAGTTACTAATGAGATGCTGTAGAAAAAAAATGTATTTTCTTGTGATTTTTCTGATGATAATGATGTAAGAGTGCGTTTTTTTTTTCTTTTCGGAAAAGGAATAACTGCCGCAGATCTTCTATCATTTCTTTTATCGCTGGAACTAAAAGGTCTCGCCGTTCTCATCATTTTCCAATAAATGGATCTTTTTTCTCCCAAGATCTCTTCAACGTCTCCAGATGCTGACACCAGTCCCCGCTCCTCCCCATTATCTTCCTCCTTCAACAAGCTTACACTTCCCTTACATCGTATTTTTCCGCCTCTTCTCTGTCCCACTATATTCCCTTTATCTTTTTCACACATTCAGTACGTAAAGTCTTTTTGAACTTAACTTTCTCGGTCCTATGAATTACCTCATATTTTACCCTTGTTGGCATACATACAGACGATTTTATTCAGTTTAGAAATTTTCGAATTGGAAGTGAGGAGATGAGGTGGGTTTAAATATGGCCTTTGCTGAACCCTATACCACAGAAGGTCTCAAAACACCAATAATTCATCTAGAGGTAGCAAGAATAAAAACGCTAGCTCCTATGACTCACTCTCAGCTGTATATATTTGTCTGGCGTTAGCTGGAACAGAATACTAAATCTGTCCTGACCATGAGACTTAATGGTGTCAGTGTGAATAATCTCAGGTTTTTATGACGCTAAGCTGAAAAAAAAATCGTCTGACGGGAGCTGGAAGAAAATACTAGAAGAGACGCAAGCATGAGAGGGTTATTGCTTTGTTTGCATTTATGATTCCTGTCAGTCTCGGTGAAAGAATCTGTAATTAGTCGTAATTTGCCATAAATTTTTTGCATGGGTAAATACTGCTCATCACACTGAAAAGTGTTCACAAGATAATTCCAGCCAACCAGAATCAACCTAATAATTGTAGTCCATTTGTTTCCATCTGTCGAGACTGGCCCACTGGCACACTTCGATTCTATTATAATCACAAAAATTGAATAACCTGATATTATGCAGCAAAAACGAGCCTCGTTGGTTAAGAGTCAAATCAGCTTTTCAGTCTGACTACAGCTGTCCACCAGTCTAATTAGAGGGGTTAGAGATCTTTGTTGGGTTACTGTAAACGCGTTACAATGGGACTGGCAGTGCATACCAGACATTCATTCAGCCAGTCCCAAAGAAGGGTGACCATTCCCAACCCTCTAACTATCGTCCAATTGCTTTAACATCCTGTGTATCAAAAGTTTTCGAATCAGTTCTTAACAGAAAAATTTTAAAGCATCTTTCCTATCACAACCTTCTTTCTGATCGTCAGTATGGGTTCCGTCAGGGACGCTCCACTGGCGATCTTCTCACCTACCTTTCAGACTCCTGGTCATCCTTCTTTCGGGACTTTGGCGAAAGCTTTGCCATTGCGCTTGACATCTCAAAGGCTTTCGATCGAGTCTGGCATAAATCTTTAATTTCTAAACTGCCCTCTTACGGTTTCTATCCTTCTATCTGTGCCTTCATCTCTAGCTTCCTTTCTGGTCGTTCTATAGCCGCTGTTGTAGACGGCCACCGTTCTTCTCCTAGATCTATCAACAGTGGTGTTCCTCAGGGCTCTGTCCTATCACCAACTCTCTTCCTTTTATTCATCAATGACCTTCTAAGCTGTACATCTAACCCTATCCACTCATACGCTGATGATTCCACCCTTCACCTTTCCATTCGGTTCCCGCAACGCCCATCTCAGCAGTTACTTCAACAAACAAGGGATGAGGCTATGGCACACCTAATGTCTGACTTGGCTCGTATCTCTGACTGGGGAAAAAATAATCTTGTTGTTTTTAATGCATCAAAGACTCAATTCTTACACTTATCAATCAGACAAAACCTTCCACAGGAGTACCCGCTGATGATTAATAATGTCCAGCTCGTTCCTACATCATCCTTGAACATGCTTGGGGTTTCATTCACTCGGGATTTATCTTGGAGAGAACATATTACATCTCTTGTGAAATCTGCTTCCAAGAGATTAGGTGTGCTAAGCCGACTCCGAACCTTCTTTACCCCTACACAGATGCTGACTTTATACACGGGTTTTATTCGCCCCTGTTTGGAGTACAACTCTCATGTGTGGGGAGGATCCCCACATACAGCCCTTCTCAATAGGGTGGAGTCAAAGGCTTTTCGTCTCATTAACTCTCCTCCTCTTACTAGCTCCCTTCAACCTCTGTCTCTTCGCTGCACTGTTGCATCTTTATCTCTTTTCTATCGCTACTTCAATGGCCACTGTTCCTCTGAACTGTCTACTTGCATCCCTCCACCTCTACGACTGGCACGTAGTACCCGTCTAACAACAACCTCTCATCCCTTTTTCTGTCCAACTCTATAATGCAAGAGTTAACCGTTACTCCCAGTCTTTCATTTATGCAACTCTTCCTCTGTCTGTATTTCCTACTTCCTATAATCTCCAGTCTGTCAAACGCAGTGTGTCCAGGCATCTCGAAATGAACGGATCTTGAATTTGGCTCTTTTGTGTTGTTTTTGTTTACTCTTGGAAGTAATTGTTTGCGGGCCCATGGCCTTTGGTTCCCTCTTCCTTGCATAGAAAAAAAATAAAAATGAAAAAGAAACTAGATAACAATACCCTTTTTACAATAACTTGGCACAGGTTTTCGTAATTTTAGTTATTTCATGTAGCTCACTGGCAGAATAAGACAATGCTATGGCTCTACAACCTTTCCTTAGCACTTTTACAAGACCAACATCATTTTTTAGCCTTAATCTATCGTTATAAATCGGCATACAGGATGGAGAGATGGCAGTTTTTGGCCACGTTCGACTAAAAACGATATAGTCGGTGTTCGTCCATGGCATCGTTGAAGGTAATATGACTACCTTTAAATGTTTGCGTGAAACTTTGGATAACTTACATTTTCCATTCTTGAGTTAACTTTCTCGTCCTGCTTTTATATATATTTTTTTCCGTTTCCGCATCTTTCTTTCCTTCTCAAGTTTCTTCTCCTCTCCCTCCTTCAGTAAATCCATATGTAGTTATAATGAATCATATTTTCTCTGGATTGTGAGATTTATTCATCTTCATGTTAAGTTTCACCATAGTCATAGTCAACACTGTCGTTATTACCTTCAGTTTCATCGTCATCACTATCATGAGAGTCACCGTCATCACCAGCCAACCTTGCCAACATCAAAATCTTCGTCTTTACTGCCACCACCACCACCACCATCATCATCATCATCATCACCATCACAGTCTTCATCTTTATTGCCACCACCATCATCTTCATCATCATCATCATCCCAGCCCAGTTAACCACTTGCATTACTTGTGGCACGAACAGAGGTGAAAACAGAATAATATTTTAAGCAGAATCAACAGTGCAGCGCCACCAGGCCAAGGAAGTGCGGCCTGGGAACAAGGAGGCGGCGTCAGCTGTGGCCAATGATACTATGACGCCTTGGAGGACACGCAAGCACACACGCCACACTCACACGCTCATACATTCATATACGTACACACGGGCGCAGGAACACATGTATGCATTTATGAGTACACACACACACATACACACACACACACACGCTCATCAACGTTTTAAGGGGGTATTCGAACCATAGTGCACGGCCTCTGAAATCCTCCTTGTCATTTCTTGGTAGTATCAACCCAGTCAGTCAAATTTTCCTAAGGGCAGATTTTTCTCGACCAGAAGTTCGTTGCATCCTCTGTTTGTCCCTTCCTTGCAAATCGTCTCCCTTAAGATGACTAAAATCGTCTAGAGGTTGCAAAAGGACGTATTCCGTAGTCGGTGTGAAAGGAGTATATGACACAAAAACTGATACTGTATTATGTTGTAAAGGTACGATGTGCAAATAATATTACTTGTAATAAATAGTTTCCCTGCAAACATTTTCTTATTAATCCTGACTCTGGGATAGTGTGCCACCGATTGTAAAGTCAACGAGGTATTTCAAAGCCAGGCCTAAATTTCTTCCTTAACATCCCTGTCGTGCTGTGAGAATTAGATTTACATTCTGGTCTGCAGAATTAATTAGTGCAAGTGCGTCATTTTGATCTCCAAAGGGATTTATCCAGTATAGGCCTTAATAGACAGGACGCTAGTTTGTAAAGTCTATCTGCCTGAGATAGAAAGAAATAGAGGTACCACTGTCCATTTACTTTCGCCTGAGAAGGATCCCCAACGTCTTTCAGCTCGGTTAACGGCCAAATGTACTTAGATTGGAGGATACATTTGCGTAGTAAAGTAGCCAAAGCGACTCATGCCTGCCTCATACCTAAGACGTGAAATTTCACACAGTCATAACTATCTATTCAAAGTGCATGAGTGGTCCAGTTCCTTCATATGAAAACAGAAGCTATGAAAGGATTAATGCATAGTTATAACAGAGGAATAGAGGAGATAGTTAGAACTGAAGGCACTAAAGGGATAAATGCATAGTTATAAGACAGAGATAGATGAAACAGAAATGAAGAAAGTAGTGTTAATGCATACAGTTAAACCACAGGGATAGATATACACTTTGATGTTGCTTTCTGGATGTTACGCAGTTTTTTTCATATTTTTTTTCATTCACTCAATATATATATTTCGCTGTGGATACTGTCAAGAATTTCCATTACCTCATAGCATCCTAGAAATTTGTGCTGTTTTAGCTACCTCACTCCGACTGGGTATTTTCTGCCCTAATATAGCTACTACCAGACGATTTTTGTAGTTTTAATGAGGTTTCGAACTGCTGAATTTATATATTGCTTTTATTTACCCCTTTTCTAGCACAGATCAATTGTAAGTATAATTTTCTGAAGGTATAAAAAAAGAAAAAAGTCCTTTATGTGAAGCTGTGAAACTTCGCTTCCTCTTTACAAGCCCTAAAATTTCTGAATACTGTATATCTCAAACCCTCAGTTAAAAAAAAAAAAAAGAAGTCCCGAACGTCGGTTTAATCATACTACTCACAGAACTCATCGAAAGTATTCCATGCAATATGAAATTCCCTAGTGAAGGCAAATGTTGACCTGTAAAGACTCAACGAGTGCAGGTGCCGCAATTTTCTCTAACAGGCAGGTGTTGGAAGATGTTTAACAATAATAAAACCTGAGCCATTGCATAATAACGAGGATGGATAATTTAATTCAGAACCGTCTTATATAAACCCTCTTTGTACAGTACAACCGATGTAGCTGTAATAAAACTTCCAACAGATTTGATAGGCATTTATGAGTCAACATATTATATAATTTATCGACATAATTTGAGTGGCTTAAAAGCAGCAGTATAAAACATAAAACATATAAAACTGACCCCCGACTGTATTCGGACAAGAAGATGCACCGGCTAATTGACAGCTCTGTAGAAAATTGAACGTTAGGTTTACCGTCCAATGTTCCTACACGAAAAAAATTTCTTTAATTCAATTTAGCGGGATATATGCGATAGGTTCTTTCCAAAATTGTGCAAGAAATATAGCATAAAACAGCAGTAGTTTAGGAATCACATGGAAAGAGACCAAAAGTGTCCCAGTCGGAAGTTCCTTTCCTTGCGACGGCAGCAAGAGACGCCCTGGATCTTGTCCAGGCATCTCCAAACGAACGATATTGACTTTAGTTTTCTTGGGTTCGCTTTTAGGGACACTTGCGGAGTTTTCAGCCCATGCTTCTCTCTCTTTGCTTTGGGGGGGAAAAAAAAGATATATATTAGTGTTTGCACCAGGAGATGAGAGTAACTTACATGACCGAAAGAATTTAGATAGTATGCTGATTCCCAAAAGCGAGTCGCATATCTTGGGTACAATTCACGCCTTTCGGCAGCCAAGCACTTTCCAGTCGTTCCTTTCAGTACTGGCGCTACCGCTGATCTCATCTGACTTTACAAATACCTCTTACATCTTGCCTTTTGTGAGTCAGGAAAGTTATACCTCCACACCTCGTGCACTCTCTCCATTCCCTGTCTTTACCAATGGATCACATCAACGGTTCTTCCCACTTGGCGAGCGCATTCCGAGCTGACCAAGCAGTGTCGGCCCCATTCACCACCACACCCGTAAATCCCACCACACACACTTCAAATCCCATGGTCAGCCATCTTACTCAGGGCTGGGATTCTCAGACATATTTACGATCGATCTGCTGTCGTAACTTGGATTTCTTTATGCAGAAAGAACTGCTCTATACAAAATTCTCTGCTCTGTACAAAATTCTACTTTGTCTACAAAATTGACTACAAAGTTCTCTGCTCTCTGCAAAATTCTATGTTCTCTACAAAATGCTCTTTACAAAATACTCTGCTCTCAGCAAACCAACTGGTGTCTACAAAATACTCCAAGCTCTTTCTCTCTCTCTCTCTGTAGTTCATCAAGTGCCTTCCCAATAACTTCACAAAAGGCATCCATTTGTATTGCAATTTCACGTTACGTAATACCACTCCATTAACCGAAAGGGTAATACTCATAAATATGTCAGACATATTTCATATAGAAGTATAGCTCCTTTCTCTCTCTCTCTCTCTCTCTCTCTCTCTCTCTCTCTCTGCCGCCCCGTAGTTTATATGTACATTTATGACATTCGTCTCTTCACCCATTGCTTGGTTCATAAATCCATCGTTTCTGATACACAGTATTTTTCGATAAGCCACCAGTGAAATTTATATAGGAGTGGAGAGCTGCTATGAATAATACAGATATACAATGTGATATTTATACGAAAATGAGATCATAGCTTATGTGCAAAAGAGAAAAAAATGCGTGAAAAAATCTTTGTCTAAAATGTCGGAAGCAAATATGCCAGATACAGGTGTAGTGTACAAGAACTATTGGTAAATGACGAAAAGACAGTGAGTTACAGTGAGTTGCTGGCTTGGGATGTAGAACTAACATTAAATGACTTATTTCTGTGAGAGTACAAAAAAACATAACTATTATTCATTAGAATAGGTGTAAAACAGATTTTTCTGGCTGAAAGGGATAAATAATAGCATTTATTAAACCCTTCATTATGAGATATATTTTCTAAGCTGAATTTGTTCGTATCATGGAGATGGTAGAAGTGAACTTAAATGATATATTATTCCAGCAAAGAGGCAGTGAGACACTGTTCCCAATTATGAGCTTAGAAGCATTTCCCATTAACTCCTTGGCTGCAAGAATTCTCTCATGACCTAAATAACATATTCTGGTGATAGTAGGAATAAAACTATTAAAAACATTATTACCTGAGGAGGAAACAAGATAGTAACCTAGGTGAGAAAGAAGGAAACTAGACAGACATGACGAGTGTGATGGAATATGACACTATTAAAATAATTATGAAAAAGATGTTAGAAAGGGTTATTTATAGAACGAGGCGTGTGGACGAACGAACATCGTTAAAAGAGAAAATAAATCAATAAAAAAACAAATAAAAATAAATAAATAAATAGCTGATGATATACATATACATATATACATATACACATGTGGTCACCAATCTATAACGCTTGGGAGTGGAAATGTTGACCTGGTCATTTCTAGTCGCACTGCTCTCAGATGCAAAATTATTGACATAAATTAACGGTAAACATGTTGGGAAAATAATGTTTTAAATATCGAAAAGGTATTACTTCCTCCAAGCAATACACAGTTTCCCGTATGCATAGTTCATTGTATACTTACCAAGTTATTCATCTTTAGTAATGACGAACGATGTACCGGTAATACATTACCGAAAGCAATTTACATCCCACATCACAGCATACTCGTTCTGCTTTTCATTATCGTCTGAAATATGCAACCATCATGTATCTGGAAATCAGCAGCATGACAACCACTCTGTTTTCTCCTGAATCCTCTTCACTACGTCGACGTCTCTTTATGCCATTATTTTTGCTGCTACCAATGACTTAACTCAATTTAGTAGAGTCTTCTACCATAATAAAAGTTAATGAGAGCTATATGTAATCTGTCCAGTTTGAAAGTCTACCCAGAGGAAAATGTAGCAGTCTGGGATAATAAAAACATAATTAAAGACTTAGTTATCGAACTGAAAGGGTGAACCTGTCGACTACCTGAACATCTCTAGACTGGGCAAAATAATAACTTCTGATTTAATTTCACCTTACGGCGGCAAATTTCTTTCAACTTATAAAAATTACCTCGCTTTTCCCTTCCGTAACATGATTTCACACACACACACACACACACACACACACACACCATGTCTTAAACCCTTGGCACTCACAGGTTCCTACCTCCATTATTGCCTTAAAAAGTGAACATCGTCTTGCTTTAGCTAGATTAGAGTACGAGGGAAGACAAGACCATGGCCCGCATTCTCATCAGTTAAGGAAACTCCCCAACATCTTTTCCTAAGCGATTTGTCTTACTTATTATGCGTTACTAATTCTAATATCGCCATACTCTGATTAAGTATAGTACAAAGTGATGTTAACCAGCCGGGTCCAAAAATAAATCGCCAAGGAAGAGACGTTTGTGAACTTCCTTGACCAACGAGAATACGGGTCCCTTGAGAGAGCTTTTGATACCAATTTGAGTCCTTTCTGCCTCCTATACTTAGTCTCAGCTATATAAAATCGCTTGGCATTAGCTGGGACAGAAACTCAGAGCCATCCCGACCACTTAGCATTCAAAATGGAGAGATGGGAATTTTAGGCCAAGTTAGAATAAAAGAATATGGATGGAATAGAGTACCAGAGTTGTCCCAGCCATGACAAGTTTAGTGGCAACAGTATTTACAAACAGACTTATACGCTTAACACCAAGCTTTATAAAATCATCTGACGTAGATTAGAGTACTAGAACTGTCTTGACCATGAGATGCCTAATAGTGATAGTATTAACACCACCGGCTCCTCTGCTTCATTCCCAGGTTAATAAAATCGTCTGGCGTTAGCTGGAACAAAAAATACAAGGGAAGGGGCGAAAGTGAGAGGGTTCCCTGTGACGACGCTCTTGTTATGCCTTCGCCCATCTGTGGTGGAGGCATTACTCGACTGGTCTGTCCGTGCGTGCGTACCTGGGTCAGTACATCCATAACACTATTGTGGGGGCGATATCTCCTGAACACATTGACGGATTTCCACCAAACTTTTGTTAGTGATGATGTATGAGGCGATGATGAACTGATTAGATCAGCTAGGCCAATGGGTCAAAAGTCAAGGTAATATGGGGTGGACTTAGTTTATCCTTGTGGGAGCGACATCTGAACACCTCGACGGATTTCGATCAAAGTTTTGTCAGTGATACAGCATGAAAGGATGATGAACTGATTAGGTTAGCCAGGTCATGGAGGTTCTATGGCGAGTCTGAGCAAGGCTTGGCGGAGGCATACCAAACGACACTTTGCGTCGACACTTCTTGGCCCGAGTTCTAGGAGTTTCATTTTATTTTTGCTCTGAAATGTGCAACCATCTCACATTTGCAGAGTAAAATCAAAAGAGGCCATTTATCTTTTCCTCTTTGAGCAGCGCTTCCATTCACTCCCACTCTTCACCACCTCATTTCAATATTCTTCTCTCTGAAATACGCAACCATCGAACATTCGCCTAGAAAAGTCATGAATGCCTATCCCTCTTCTCCTTGAAAAGAAATTCCACTCTTTCAGCTCTTAATGCATTTTTCTCACAATGCACCACCGGCTCCTCGTATTCCTAATCTGAGCCTTCCCTCAACTCGACGGCATTCCTCAAAAAAGTCTCTTTTCTTTTGTTCTCCTCTTAATCCTCCTCGTTCTCCTCTCCTTCCTCTTCTTCCACCTCCTTGTCCTCCTCTTCCTATTACTCCTCGTCCACCTCGTTCTCCTCCTCCCTCTTGTACTACTACTACTACTACAACTACTACTACTACTACTACTACTATTACTACTGGTACGGTACTACTACTATACTACCATCACTACTGTGGTACTACTAGTATCACTGCTACTGTCACTGCTGCTGCTACTGCTACTACTATTACTACTACTACTACCACTACTAGTAATGATGATAATAATAATAAGAAGAAGAATAATAATAATACCATCACCACAACCACTGCTAAGAACCACTGCCATTACAACTACTCCCAATCATAATTCTACTTCTCGTACCCTCCTCTTCCTGTTCTCATAATCTTCCTACTCCCAGCTCTACTCCTACGCCCTCTTCTCCCAGGTCAACGTTTGAAGTTCTGATGAGAGAGGAGGTTATCGAGGCAGGAGGAGAGAATTAAGATGAAAAATTTCTTGAAGGAAAGTGCTAGAGAAAACATCTCACAGCGGATACGGCGGGGTTCATGGGAGTCGGGCGAAATGTGAAGATGGAAGACTACGAGAGAGAGAGGTGAAAAATATGAAAGAGGATAATGGGTGTTAAAACACACACACACACACACACACACACACAC
>JAGKTI010023397.1:0-14168 GCA_018397915.1 Birgus latro
ATGAACGTGAAAATGCATGCCTGTATGCATGAATACATGCATTAATTCACACACACACACACACACACACACACACACACACACACACACACACACACACACACACATTTACAAACACAAACACATACAAACACTCACATTAACCCAAACACTCAAACACTCACATCAACACACTATCACACAAACACAAACCACACAAACAAAAAACACAAGCAAACAAACACACAAACACAAAACACACAAACACACACAAACACAAAACACACAAATATACACAAACACACAAGCACGCATGCGCACAAAACACACAAACACACACAAACACAAAACACACAAATATACACAAACACACAAGCACGCATGCGCACAAAACACACAAACACACACAAACACAAAACACACAAATATACACAAACACACAAGCACGCATGCGCACAAAACACACAAACACACACAAACACAAAACACACAAATATACACAAACACACAAGCACGCATGCGCACAAAACACACATGTACACGAACCACACATACACACACACATACACACAAAGACACACATACACAAAACACACACATATACACACAAACACACACATACACACAAAAAACACATACATACACACAAACACAGAAAATCACACAAAAATTACAGACAGAAAATACACAGACAGACACACAGAAACACATGCAAGAAAACACAGTCAGACAGACAGACACACACACACACACACACACACGCACAGACACACACACACAAACACATACAAATACTCACATTAACCCAAACACCCAAACACCCACATCAACACACTAACACACAAACACACACAAATACAAACACACACAAACACGAACAAAACACAAAACACATGCAAACACACAAACACAAAACACAAACATACACAAACACACAAGCATGCACTCAAAACACACACGTACACGAAACACACACATACATACACACAAACACACTCAAAGCACACATATACATACACACAAAAAACTGACAAAACACACAGACACGGACACACAAAAACACATACAAGAACACACACACACACACACACACACACTCACACACACACACTATTGTATTTAACGTATGGGCTAACTGGACATAATTTTTGAAAGGGAAGAATGGGACTTAACTAAAACTGATTGCTATAATGACGCTGGTGCAGTAGATAAATTATAGTCTTATCTCATTCTTGTTTCACACATGGCTGCATCACTTGACCCATGGACGACGCAGGAAGCTCTCAGCACCGTCGTTCTTGCCACCTTCAGATGCTGCTGGGTAGTTTTAGGGAGACTTTTCGAACTACAACATTACACCATTTTTACTCCATCTTGGCATAAAATTGCGGTCATACCACCATGAATATTGAGCTGTAAAAAGGCATTAACAATGGAATATGATGCTGATTACCAAGAAGTGCTATGCAAAGGATGTAGAGCAGTAGCCTTGCCCTTTTTTCTTTTCTTTTTTATCACCACAAAAGAACTTAAGTCAGAAACAAGTTAGAGTAAAAACAGTAAAGAATAAGTCGTCTTTAACATTTTCAATGACGGGTCATTCTTAAGACGAATCAACCCGTCTTGTGGTAGTAATAGTGAAATAACAAGAGCCTAGCGTCCCTATCGGACCTTCAGCACTCGCCCAAATGAGAGTCCCTTCTGAGTCACACTTCGCTTTGCTCGGAATCAACAATTTTTGCGTCGACGCGAAGCACGTGCTCCAGCGGAAACGCACGAAAATGCCCCGCCATATTGTCTACGAAATGTTGCACCAACGGGAACAATTATTTGGGGTCAAAATACCTTTTTGGGATGTTTGGCCATTATAGTCAAAGTTGCCATAGCAACCGGCAGATTTATTCATTCATTCATCACGATACGGAAATATCAATTAATGTGCATGGCGTGCTCGAAGACTAACATAAAACTAGAGATAGCTTAAACAATGCCACCTGCCTTGGGGCTCCCGAGACATGCACTGGCACCAAACTTGACGTGGACCTGTTATGACATACTGGGCATGTCCATACAAAATTTCAGCTCATTCCACGAAGAGGTATGACCTGTAGAAGGTTCTCAATGTCTAACGAATAATCGGGCACAAAAGTGTGCGTGGCTTGTGCGCAAATGACTGCACGCAGTTATAATTTACACCATCGTTGTCAGCTCGTCGTACCACGTCTTTTGATGTATGACAAGTCGATATCCGTAAGGGTCAAAAGTGGACACACACACACACAGACAAAGCTTATTCGCACAGTTCTATCGATAAAAGGCGTCAGCGTATTAAAAGGCTGTACTAGCTGTGGTCCCAGGCTCATCCGGACGCGAGCTCGGTGAACTACAGGCTGAAGTTGCGCTTCTCCTACGGTAAATCCATCCTTCTTTCGAGAGACAAGGAAGGAGTTGAGGGAAGTTTGTAGCCTTTAGCTAGGAAGTCTGTGCCACTCCGTGAAGATGTCCCTCTCCAGTATCAAAGAAAGGGTGTAACAGCCCAAGACAACTGTGAGTCGATGATGTCACGTTTGTTTTTTCGATAACTTGTCGTCTTGCGGAATGAACAAACTGTTTGACGTTCTCCCTGTTGGTGTTCTCCTGTTCATGATCCTGGATCCCTCTCACACCATGATGATGAGGCTTATGGTGACGATATTGATCATGGTTGTGATGATGATGCTAATAATAACGATGATTCTTCTGATGACTAGGATCGTGATAATGATGATGATGACGAAAACAGTGACAATGATGATGATTGTGATTATGATTATGACTGGTGATATTAGTAATGATATACTTATCTCTGGAGAGAGAGATAACATACTATCAGTGCTTACAAGTCGGTTGTTACTTTACATTAGTAATAGCATGAGAGAATGTGAGTGCACTGAAATATTTGGGCAGTGTGATGAATAAGGATGAAAGATCTGAGAATGAAGTGCAAGCAGGGGTACAGCAGGGGAAAATGGTTGCTAGTTCACTGACAGCAGTAATAAAGAATAGAGAAGTGAGTATGGAAATTAAAAAGTCGTTGCCTAACAGTATTGTGATTCAAACTATAACGTATGGAAGGGATGGTTGGACCCTGAAGAAAGGACACAAGTCTATAGTGGGGACAGAGAAAATTAGCTAATTTGAAAGAAATATGTAGAGTTACCTTTTTCTGTGTAAGATATAAAGAACCAAAGGCTGCAAAAGCCTGCCATGGGAAAAAAGTCAAAGAGAGCCAAATGCAAGAGTGTGATCATTTTCTACACCTGATTGGTATTGTGTGTGCATTAAGCCCAAACTACCCCTCGGATCCAAACCCTTACGAGCCATGTTTGGTGGAAACGCCTTGTCTCAGTAGACCACCAGGTTTTCATTTAGTTAAGTGGTTACGGTTCAATATAAATGTTTTTCTGGAATTAGGTGACCAGAAGGTTGGAGGTCAAGGATGGAATCAAAATCCCTACTGCAGTTCCGTTGGTACCTATGGCTTCATTAAGCCTGGTACCGGTAAATGTATTTACACATAATTTCACTCGCGTACACATGTGGGTATCTCCTTCCGTGGTCGGGATTGGAGGTCGGGGTCTGTTTCCTCTTCCACGATCTCCGAAGTGTAGTTTCTGTGGCACGAGATAATCACTTTCAGCTTTGTTTATGCCCAGGTAAAACATAGCTGTCATCATCTTGAAAGCTAGCTATTCTTAAGCAAGTGATGGAGTCGAGGGTTACATCTCCTTCCTCGAACCTCAAGTGTTATGCCTTGCATAAATATTCAAAACTAGCTTGAAAACTGTGCCCCTGCGATATTTATCAGTATATTTTTGCGGCTGGCTTGCACACTATTGATATGGGCGGTTCTTGCGGTGATTTACTGCTGCTGAAGGGCTACTAACCTGTTGAACTGTGCAACACAAGTTTCCATCAGGGGAAAAGTGACTCAGTGCAGGAAAGAGACTATTTAGTCTATGTCCAGCTTCGGAGACTCCAACTGTTACGAAATGGGTAGTATACAGAAATAGAAAAATTAAAGAGAAATGTATATCCATCATCATTTCCACAGAAAGTGAGATACCCTTCTCTTAAATGCCTCACATGTTTACACCTGCATTTTTCCGTAATACTGAATAGTCTGCAGCCTTAACTTGGCTACTGCTGTCCCCCATTCTCTATACCTTTATTCCATTCCTATTTAAAGTGTCGTTTTCCATTACATTCGGCTATATCTATTTCTGTCTATCAGTCTAAAAATATCTATTTATCTTCGGTCTGATGCTGCATCATACGAGGGATGGTTTCGTATGTGTCCCTACTCAGTAACGACCCCCCTTCCAACGACACACCATATATGGATATAAGTCCTCTTCTCTCTTACAACACTGCGGCCAAATGGCAGAGGAAAACCTTTGACCCTGAACGGAACTACTGAGACATTGTTGGTCATATGCACAATACGAGGTATGAATGGGGAGAGGGAGGGACGAGAGAGGAAACGTGATATGGGTAGCTATGAGACTGAACTGGGAGGCTGGGGAGTGAGGGAGAAAGATACCGGAGAAGTGGTGATGAGTAAAGTATGAACTACTGTATACAAAAATAAAAGTTAGGATTGATAGCTTTCGACTGTACGAAAACCAATGAGACAAACAATCAAAATTGTTAAGTTACAGTCATCCCATAGACTATGACACACAACAGTCCGATTCACATCCGGGTTCCCAGGTGCACTGCTGGGTGAACAGGGACATAGGAGAAACAACTCAGTTCAAGAGTTTGGTTAATCCAGGAATGGATTTCTTTTCTTCTTTCTCTCCTTTATTTATTTATCTATTTATTTATTTTTTGTCATAAGTTGGATGTACCAACCATGAAACTACCGAATTACTTAGGCGTAAACTGTGGATAACTAATTTGTATTTTTACGCGGAACAGATATGATAAAATGTGACTGAACATAATGTTGCTTATACGTAAGCTAACAACCAATAATCTCCCCACGCTGATCATCATCATCATCATCACAGGGGAACAAACTCCGTGGGATGCATAGCCTCATTCATCTTCCGACTCCATCCACGAGGAGGGCTTTTCGTGCAACCCTCCATGCGGCGACTCTTCCCCTTCTGCGTATCTCTGCTTAGCGTGCCCGTCTCACAGCTACAGAGTAGACTGGGAGCACCAGTGCCTTGACGATGCGAATTTTCGTCCTTTAACACAAATAACGGCAACACCAAATACCCGAGTTCAGTGAATTCATGACCCCAGTGGCCAGACCGATGCGACGAGAATAGTCATCGTCTAAACTACCAATGTTATTTACCACACTACCAAGATAAGTGAATCTTTCCAAGGCCTCCACATTCTCACCACATGTTTGGACAGACTAAACTGCTTCATCCAACGAGCCATCAAATGCCTGGACCAGGAGTCCTTTAATCCCAATGGCTTTGCAATCCCATAAAATTCCTCGAGGGTACTCTGTAGTACCTCCAGTGACTCTGTTAGAATAATTTCATTATCAGCAAAGTCAAGTGCAGTAACCCTGAAATTGCCAAGTGATACTCCACAGTGTTTTTGACTCACAGATTTCCAAGTACCCAACCCATGCACGTGTTGAAAAGAATAGGAGCAAGGATACATCCTTGTCTTACTCCAGTACTTGCTGGGAAGAAGTCAAATGTTTCTTTTCCACGCTTGAGAACATTCTCAGTGTATGAATACAGGCCAGCAACCAGTCGGATTATCCCTCCGGGGATCTCACCAAGTCGTAGGAGTTCCCACAGTAACTTCTTGAGATCTACATCGGCTGCAAGCAGACCTTTATGATACTTAAGCTGGCCTTCCTAAAGAACCCGAAGAGCTAGGATGCTGTCCAATGTAGAATCCTTGGGTGTGAATCTGGACTGCTCAAGCCTCTGAAACTTTGGCAAATGGTCCCGGACACCCATCAGAATAACGTGAACAAGAAGCTTGCCCAGTGTGCAATACCACGGTAGCTCCTACAGTCACACTGATCTATCTCTTTCCGGATAGGGGTATCCAAAACCGGTCAGGAAGAATGATACCAGTCCGTCAAATGGCTTCTATGACTGCATGTAATGCCCTGTTCATGGCTTCACCCCCAACTTTGGTCAGTTCTCCCAGGATGTCACGGCACCAGCTGAACTGCCACTTTTCAACCTATCCACTTCCTTCTTGATTTCCTCTAGAGAAGGCACGATAACATCAATTGGTGGGAGAGCAGTCAATAGTTGTACAACAGCCGATGGAAGCTCTCCGCTGGGAGGTTCAGCCATATACAGCTGCTCAAAGTACTTAGCCCAACGAGCCCTATACTCACTCGTCCCCAAAATGAGCCATCCATCTGCTGTCCGAACAGAGCTAACCTGAGAGGCGGGTCTGGAGTGGAGCTTCTTCCAGACTCAGTAAGCAGGTCAGTCATTCACATGAAAACGGCCTTCCACCTCCTCAGTAACTCCCATGACATGCGTCTGTCCTTTCTGAGCAAAACTTATGACCATCTAGACAGAAGTCTGTGCTGCTCTCAATCCCCAGTGAGTCAGGCAGCACTACTTTCCCCATTTGTGGCCAGAGTCCCTAGTGAGACAAAACCCCTCCTTGATCTCGGGCGCTCTCAAATGCACTCATCAGCTACTGCCAGGGGAGAACGTTTACAGGTTTCCCATCATTCAACAGGGTCATCAACAGTACTGAGCACTTCAGACTGATTTGAGACTGCCACTGCATACTCAAAACACTCCTCGCTCCTTAGTTTCTCAAGACGGAACAATTCTTGGTAGCATCTTGAGCTATCAGGTTGGATTTGTAGCCTTAAAGTGGCAACTCTAAGTCTGTGATCAGTAGCAAAAAAAGAAACTCTTCACTTCTAAAAAACTATGCAGTTCTGAAGGATCCTCCAACATCTACTAACATGGATGTGGCCAGTCTCCTTTGCAACCCCTCCAGTATTCGAATACCAAGTCCAGCAGCGAAGATCTGGCCACTAGACCACGATTCAGCAATTCTCAACTTATGGGACTTTGTGAAATCCAGGTTAGAACTATTGGAATTCCTGGTTCCAGAGTCTTGGGAACCTACACATTCCTCGAAGCCTTCCCTGTTAGTGACAGAAATGCACCGAAGTCGCCTAGGATCAAGAGTGTGTCCCACAAGGGGCACTGTTCCCACTGTTCCACAGCTGAATCAGATCTTGCATAGACAGTCTTCAAGATCACTCACCTCAGTAGGAACGTACGTTGCAGTGAGTGATATGAAGCCCAGTACCAAGTCCAGTGGTGATGATCTGGCCACAGGAACTAGTATCCAGCAATTCTCAATTATGGGACATTGCAAAATTCAAAAGGTAAGAACTATTGCAACTCCTGGTTCCAGAACCATGGGGATCTATACATTCCTCGAAGTCTTCCTTGTAACCGCATTGAATTTACCCAAGATCAAGAATGTATCCCACGAGGGGCACTGTTCCACAACTGAGTAAAGTCTGGCATAGAACAGTTCCTTCTCTTCAAGATCACTCATCACAGTTTGAGCGTACACGGCAACAAGTGAGATGAAACCTAAGGAGTGTTTCAACTTCACCAGTGTTATGCGCTCATCAGCTGGAGTAACCCTGTCGACACAAGAGACAAAGCGGGCAGCAACTCTCATAACACCTCTAAGCTGGACACCATTGTCACAGCCAGACCAGTAGTATGTATAACCATTGCTACTGGTTTCACCATGCCTGGGCTGCCTCACTTTATACAGTGCAGCGTTGACAACCCCCAATCGTCCAAACTCTACGAGTCATTCAAAACCAATGGGCGTTCTCAGTAACTCTCTCATGATCGGGACAATGTTTGTATTCTGTCCCCGCTAATGTAGACGTTATTTTCAGCAAACAATGAGTGATGCTAACCTAGGTGTTACAAAGGGGTGGGTGCAGCAGACTGGGAGTTTAGTATTTAATAGATAACTATTCCAAGGGCATAATTCCATTTTTCATATCCTGAAAGTAATAGTAATTTTAAAAAGGACATCACTGAGAAAATTGGTAATTTGAGTAGTATTATCTGCATAAACAAATGGTATACATATTAGACCATTCCACACATCGTAAGTGATTACACCATATTAGATAATTAGAAATTATCCTGAATATAAATGACAAATTATAATGGTCCTAGTTCACAGCCTTCGGGAACACCAGCAGTAACATAACTGAATTATTTGCAATGACTGTTCTTTTGAAATTGAATAATGATATCCAGAACACGTCGTCCAATACTCATCAGGCGTAATTCGTATACAATGCCCATGTAGATAACAATCAAAATCAAAACAGTCCATGTCCAGTGAGATGAGTTCCTTGCTCAAGTGGATGGCCTTTTCAGAGTCTTACAAAACTGTTCAATGTGTCAATAGATAAAGTCACTAGATACGACGAAAAGTTGCTGGAAGAGATAAGAAAAAATATTAAGAGTAATGAGAAAAATCGTAGAGAGATGAAAAAGTTAGTAGAGTCAGAAACAAATAGAGGCAGCTGTATAAAATAAATAAATAAATAAATAAAGATCAGCAGAAAATACTGAGTTGTATAGAGAGGTCAGCCATGGAGAGACCGTAGTGTGTAGCAGAGAGGAGGTGGCGTCTGACGGATCCAAAAAATGTGTGGAAGTTTAGCCAGAACGTGACCAGTATCGCTGATGAATAGAGTGGTTAAGTTCACCAGCGGTCAAGACAGGGGAAGGATACATCTATCTATCTCTATCTGTTGCCAGACTCCTTAATCCCGTAAGGGGTGGCCACAAACAAATCACCTCCATGTCGCTCTGTCCCCCGCCATTTCACTGCCCTGCTTTCAGCACACACCCCCTTCTCTCATATACCTCTCCACTCCATCCCTCCATCCTTGGCCTCTCCCTTCCTCTCCCCCCATCCACCTCACTCACATACACCCTCCTCGTCAGTCTCTCACTCTCCATCCTCTCCACATGGCCAAACCACCTTAATGTGTTTCTCCTAAAGCTTCCTATCACATCCACATCCACACCACAACGCTCCTTCACTTCCTCATTTGTCGGTCTGTCTCTCTATGTGACTCCGCATGCTCCTCTCAAATAACTCATTTCCACTGCTCTCACTTTTGACTTCTGTCCCTCCAACAAGGTCCAAGCCTCACTTCCATATGATAGAGTTGGTATCACAATACCGTCATGTAACAACTTTTTCACTTCCATGCTCACTTCCCTGTTTATCACTGCTCTCAAGGAACCAGCAACCTTTCTTCCCTTGAAAAAAAAAAATGTAAGGACAAAGGATGAAAGATATGCTGAAAAAATACTATGGTCGGATTGCTATCACCTGACTGACAGGGTCACTTCCAGAACTTGAATAGCAAGTCGTGGTTGCATGAAATTTTAAGGTTTATCTGTGATGTAGGAATAAATCTGTTTTGTTGTTAACCAAATCAGCACTGCTATCTGATTAACCGTGGTTGAAACGGGTTAGGGATCTTCACCAGATTTGGAAAAATATCTTTAATATCACTGGGGGTCAATGAGACTAAAATAATGATGAGTGGAAGAGGTGGAAGGGAAAAGCTGACTTTATCAGAGAAAAATAATGAAAATATAGAGAGTATCTGTGGCAGTCAACAGAAAGAGATGGACGTTAA
Source organism: Birgus latro (assembly GCA_018397915.1). Lineage (NCBI taxonomy): Eukaryota > Metazoa > Arthropoda > Malacostraca > Decapoda > Coenobitidae > Birgus > Birgus latro. The sequence goes on from JAGKTI010023397.1 coordinate 9,686, forward strand.
ATGGAAAGGAAATTTTTGTAATAGAGAAGAAAAGAAACAACCCTTTAATCAAGTAATGTGGGAAATATCAGCAAATCAGAGGATCCATATCCATACATCCTTCGTCGACATGCAGAATTTAACGTCAGGCAAAAATTAAGACTGGCTTTGAAAAACGTACCCCTTAGGGGGAAATAAACGTGAATTTGTCAAAAGGCAAAATATTTAATCCATATGTATAGCAACACATTACATCCCTGCACGCCTGAAATATGAGCGTCAGAGAGGCACATAAGCAAGTGACTTTAAGATCTAATATTACATTTACATCTATACTGAAACCGCTATGTTGTCCGGGTGAGGTGTGTTTTCAGGTTGATAAATAAATACCACACTCGTAAGCACTAGTTTCTGTCCCCTTGGTAGCCGGAGTCGCGGCCAGTGAACGACCAGGCGATCGAACACCCCACACTCACCGCCCCTACCCCAACATAAGCTTTGTTGGATATATGTGTAACGGCCAAAGCTGGAGATGTTACATGTGTCATGATTGTCTTTATAGACAATCAGATCCAGGGGTAAGTGTAAAAAGGTATTTAATGTGTAATATTGTGCTGTTATCCACAACATATGAGAAAGGCACGAAAATGAAAGACCTACAATGTATTATGTGTTATTGTCTATGTACTTACGCCCTATATTATAATGTCACAAATAAATATAGTATAGAGAAAAGCATGTGTTGAAAGATATGATATTTTTTCTCATCCATTCTCGTTCCCACCTCCACCACCCTACTCTCTGGGTACCTTCTGCACAAAACGTCTCTTTTTATCCTCTCGTCCCCCAGTTCCAACCTTTGTTAACCAACATAAACTAAGGTACTCATGAAATGATCCATCAGGTATTGATCATACTAATATTATCATACACCTCGGTATTAAGCACCAACAGATCAGTAACATACAATACTACGGTATATCTGCCAACTATTTCATCCTGTTGTAAGGTGTTATGTGACATACACACTGCAACTTGGACCTTGTGTTACAAGGACATACGGCTGTTTATAGTTAATACAGGATACGTTTGATTTTGGATGTCCATTAATTCACATTATCGTGGCAATTTAAGCCTTACATGATAAAAACGTAAGGTTCATGTTTCCGTCATTATTGGATGAACGAAACGAATCAGGGATCGGCTCTGACGAACCGCAAGCTCTCTGCCATAAAGAAAATATGCTGACCTCTTGTCAAAACAGTGATGCAGTGTCATTATGTCGACTGACCCACATTCAGTTATATACGTAAAGACATTGTGTCACTGTTGTGACGAGAGGTCGGAATAGTTTCGTTTAAGCAGAGAGTCTGTGCTTCGTCAGAGGCGATCCTGCGTAGTTTCATCCAATAATGACAGGGACATAAACCTTGCGTTTTTTTCTTCTTTTTTTTTTTATGTGTCCGACTCTGGGCATAGGCTACACAGTTTGCTATCAGGGCCCAGCAGTCCTCCTACATACCATACACGTTAATATGAAATAATGGACGTCCAAAACCACACATAACCTGTAGTAACGAGAAAATACAGTATGTCCTTGCAACACAAGGTCCAAGTTGCAGTGAGTATGTCACAAAACACCTTACAACAGGATGAAATACTGTATTTGGTAGATATATCGAAGTATTGTATGTTATTGATTTGTTGGTGCTTAATACAGAGGTGTATGATAATATTATTATGATCAATACCTGACGAATCATTTCATAAGTATCTTAGTTTTTGTTGATTAAAAAAGGTTGGGACTGAGGGACGAGAGGGTAAAAGAGATGTTTTTTTGGAGACAGGCCCAGAGAGTAGCGTGGTGGAGGTGAGAGAGACAATGGTTGAGAAAAGACATCATATCATTCAGCAGATGTTGTTCAATATACTATACGATACTTATTTGTAACATTATAATTCAGGACTTAAGTATATAGACAATAACACAATACATTGTATGTCTTCTTTCATTTTCGTGCCTTTCTCATATGTTGTGGATAACAGCACAGTATTACACAATAAATACCTTTATATACTTACCCCTACTGGTTCTGACTGTCTATAAAAACAGTCATGACATATGTAACATCATCAACTATGGCCGTTCCACATCTATCCAACAAAGCTTACACTGGGGTTGGGGTTGGGGCGGTGGGTGTGGGGTGTTCGATCGCCTGGTCGTTCACTGGCCGTGACTCCGGCTGTTAGAGGGGGAGAAATTAGTGCTTTCGGGTGCACAGCGCGTGGCATAGCATCACTGGCGGTCAGTGAGAGAAGGATACACCACGGAAGAGAAAAGGTAACACTCAGATAATTGTATAACTGAACATGAGAGAAGGATCAAGAATGCACAGGAAAAAATCATCCGAATCAGACAAGGGCAGTATGGAAATATGGAAAGTATTATTTGCTATAAAAAAGATGTTATGGGTTGAGAATGGGATGGGAAATAAATTTGGAACTGGGCACAGGCATAATGAGAGCATGGCAAGTATCGGTGGTGACAGAGGGAAAGATAAAGAATGAAATGGAAAGGGCACTAAATAAATCGATGGGTACAATAAAAATGTGAATCTGTGACGGTCAGTTGGAGAGCAATAAAAGAGTCCGATGACGGAGTACCGTAGTTTATCCTGGTTTTTATTCACGTTCATTTTACCTCAGGGTAGTGAAGAGATGAAGCTTCGTATTCTAGGCTGTTAAAGAAGCTCCCTAGAACCTTTACCTTAGCGATTTTTTAGGGTTAGTTAATATCAGTTTGTATATTGTTTAGGGTGAGTATGGTGGTATAATTGATTTAAATGACAAAAGGAAGATGCATACAACATCTAATCTGAGTTGCCCAATGAGGAGCGTAGGAGCCAGAGGCTAGGTAAGTCAGTCATGACACTTAAGATGAGTGACAAGCCACCCAGGGATGAGTGATCATCCCTGAGTGGCATTACGTGAACAATAAATCCCAGTCACCCCTTGGATATAAATCTACACTGCTTTAATCCAACTGGAGCGCCCTGATTACCCACTAAACCACCTGGTGCCATAAGATGGAAATATGGTTACCACACAACGTAGTAAATGGTTTCCTGGTGTACAGAAAACCATTTGGCTTGTCACTCAGTGTAGCGTCACCTCTAGACAGAAGGAAGAGGATAGAAAGAAGGAAAGATAGACAGACGAGGAAGGGAGGAAAGAAGTAAGGATGAGAGGAAAGGGCAGTCACCCGAGAGCAGCACTAAGTAGAGTGCGTGGAAGAGTGCGTGGATGGTGAACGCCCGCACCTACCACTAAGTAGGTGGCAATATGCAAAATAAATCGTTTAAGATACGTTATAGCCAGACTAGTTTGTTCAGTTCTGGAGACACCTTTTGTGACTGAACTGACCCTCAGTGAGCCTCATGTCCCCCGTACAAAGCTTACCATTTGGGGGATTCTTTTCGTTCATATGCAAACAAATCAAGTACGGAAGCGACCTGGAGGATACTGCTACCAATAATCTAAATATCTGAACTTCTCTTTTGCATTTAGAATATGTTAGAGTAAATGAGAACAATAAACACACACTTTCTCTCTCTCTCTCTCTCTCTCTCTCTCTCTCTCTCTCTCAGCTGAAATAAAACCGCCTGGGCGTTAGCCACAGTAGAGTTGAATACTAGAGTTGTTCCGAGCATAAGGCAGCTAATGGTTATAGAATTGACGAATTTACTCTCCCGTGACTTAAACTCCACTGAATTAAATCGTTTGGCGTTAACTGGAGTAAAATATTATAGTTGTCTCGACCATGAGATAGTCAAGGTGTATTGTACAAGATAAATCGCTTATGAGCAAGTGCTACGAAATTTCTCCAGCCAACCAGGATACGACCCATCATAGTATTCCTGACCTCAGCACTCCTCTGTCGGATGCGGTTCCTGTGATGTGGTCATGATGGTTTTTATTGTCTGAGAGGGGGAATAGAAAGAGTCATATTAACAGAAGATGGAGATAAATGTGACCATGATGCTGTTTCCTTGGATCATATTATGTCAAGGGAATGATTAACGAGACTAAAGAGAGATTAGTGGGAGGGAAGCATTACGAGTTTATGTTGAGACAAAAAAGATATGTGGACAGCTAATCCTTCCGTTCCATAGTTGTAAGCAGTTTTGCTGTATAAACAATATAACACAGTGATTCTCACTGGTGGTGTTCTTTATCTCTGAACAACAGAACTCAAAAAAAGGAGAAATGTATAAAACAGAGCTACTGATTATGGTGGTAATAGCAAACAGTGTCGAAGTTAGAAGGGAAAAAACAAGAGAAGGTAAGAACAACTACAGAGTTGTGGAAATGTATCCGTCATCATATTTTTTTATTTCTCCAGTAATGATTATAGGTGCCTGCGACTGGGCTTTTTAATACAGACATTTAAGGCGAGGGTTACCAATCGCTCTTTCCCGAGTGGCATTACATGAACTATCAACCC
>JAGKTI010023398.1:0-14820 GCA_018397915.1 Birgus latro
GTGTGTGTGTGTGTGTGTGTGTGTGTGTGTGTGTGTGTGTGTGTGTGGTAGGGGAGTGTTCTCTATGGTGAGGTGTGGAGTGTGATTATGTTCTGCTGTCCAGTTTGTGAGAAGAGTCACTATAGATTTGGCAGGGACTATATTGAGTGTGTTTGTGATGAACCATTCATGTAGTGTGTTGAGGTAAAGTTGGAGGATGTGTGTGGTTGTGTTTGCGTTTTGGTATGTACTTGTTTGTATTTTGTTGTCTGCACAGGAAGCTATGTGTATTTGTGGTGTGTGGGATGTAGGTATGTCGTGCATGTGTAGGTTAAAGAGAGTAAGGGACAAAACAGATCCTTGGGGGATGCTATTTGTAAAGTTTCTGATGTTGGATGACAGACCAGATGCACATCAGCCTGCTAAAAGGTTTGCCAGTGTCTTTTTGTGTTATTGTGCATGTTTATGTTGAATATTTTGTTTGTGAGGTTGTGATGGAGGATGGCATCAAAAGCTTTGCTAATGTCTAGTGTGACTAGTAGTGTTCTGCATGGTGGCCTAGCTGAATTGATGGCATCAAAAACTCTCTGTGTAAGGTCTGTAAGAAGAGTGCTTATGGAGTGTAGCAGCCTAAAACCATGTAGTGATGGGGCTAGGGGGATGTGAGGTGTGACTAATTGTAATACCAGTCGTTCATTGACTTTGGAGGGGGTGCAGAGGAGTGTGATGGGGTGGTGTGAGGAAGGTAACATGGGGTCTTTGTTGGGTTTGGGGATAGTGATGATAGTGCCATGCTTCCAGATGTTGGGTATTATGTTGTGTGAGTAGCTGTAGTTTGATATATTCGTGAGTGCTTGTATGTTTTTGGTCCAAGGTGTTTAATGTGTATGTTGGTGAGTGCTTGTATGCCTTGTGGCCCAATGTGTTTAACCCCTACACTGCGGGGTTGTCAGAGGTTCGCCGTGCCATTCCCGCAGGGATATTCGCACTCCGACTGACTTTTTAAAAATAATTGCCAAAAATCAGTTATTAGTCCTAGAATATTATAATTATATATGCATAAGGCACATACATTCAGCTTTCTCCTGGGATGTTTTTTTAGCACTTATCGACTACCATAGGACTTTTGGAGACTTCTGAAGTTGAGTAACTGAGTCTCCACTTTCAACTTCCCAGCATCCCCTTATCTGAATACCATTGCCAGATATTATCACTAGAAACACTATTCAATGATTTCCAAGTAGTTTGGAATCCATACTTAAAAAAAAAGAAAAAACAGCAAAAGCAATGTAAAATACAAGCGCGTACGAGCCTCCCACTCGCGCTAATTCGCCGCTGGTATTCTGTCATTTCTTACTCATATACTCACTCACACTTTATTATTTCTAGTACTTTATTACACTTATATATATCTACAGTCCTTTACCGCTTCCCGCACGATGTTTAGTAGGGGTAGAGGTCACAGGGCCTTTTATAATAGGTGCAAAAGCATCAGAAATGGAGGGGCGTCATTTCACCGTGAAGGACGAGAGCAAACTGACTGTATCTCTGTAGCGAAGAGTTGAAAATGTCAGCTGCTAATGTATTTGCTGAGAAATAAGTCGTAGGAAATCTAGACGATACATAATAAATTAGGTAGTTCCAGGTGAATATAAATATCACTCAGGCTTCTCCCTTCCTTTCTTATATACACTTATATTACGAGAGTAGCTGATACGGCATATTTCATGGGAAAAAAAAGCAGGGGAAATTAGCGAACGAATGCAGGTTGGATGTTGCCAAGTGATAATTAGCCAATTCCAGGTGTATGGCACTATCAGTTACCTTATTTTTTTTATATATAATTTTGTATACGAATAGGGCATAAGGCTCATATCAATGGATGAAAACAGTGGAAAAATCCGGGGAAGATTTACTTAGCATAGAGCGGCTGAGCAGACGACATGAGAGGGTAATGGAGGGGAAGTAGGGAGAGGAGTCTAGAATGGGGGAAAATGGCTGAATTGTCAAATAATGGATGGGAGTACTGATGACATTAGCAGCTCTGACTATTGTTGGACACTGGCAGTGCTGATAGATGATACAAGTTTCCACCTGAAAGCCCGGGGGAATGAAAAATAACAGAGTCACTCAAGTGACGCCCCGCGGTATGATCCATTGCACCTCACCGTCACGAAAGTGATGACCCGCGGTTAAGGGGTTAAGGTGTATGTTACTTATGTTGTCTGGGCCACAGGCAGATGAGTGCTTATGGTTGCTAACGATGTTCTTCGTCTGGTTGTAAGTGAAGGTTGCGAAGTCTGGGTCTGTGGGGAACTGTCTCTTGCGCGTGATGACACGTCGGTCGTCGCGATGGGGGTTTAGATGGCTGACGTGTGAAAAGTGATTGATGGGAGTGTTTGCTTGTTGTTTGTTTGGGGGTATGGTGTCTGTTGTGATGGCAGCGTGTGATTGTATAGTGTTGCTGTAGGGGAGTATGATGCTGTATAGTGTTTTGTGGAGTTTGGTGTTGTTTGTTTTGTGATCAAGTGTTTGGAGATTATTATTCCAATTTAGTGTTTGCTGTTCTGATTTCTTATTGCATATTTGAGTGTTGAATTCTTGTTTTTGTTGTACGGTGTCTTGTGTATGGGGTGTTGGAGAGTGTTTTAGTGTGTCACATTGACTAATGAGGCCTTGAATTTCTGGTGTGAAGTTGTGGTTGTCTCTTTCTGTTGCCTCAAGAGATTTGTCTTTTGTCTGCATTTTGAATACAGTAATTGTATTGAAAGTGTGCAGAGTGGTGTTGATGTTTGTGATGGTTTACAGTTTAATGTTTCAAATTGTTGTTCTGTTTCATTTGTGAAGGCCTCCCTGTTTGCTCTCTTCTAATTAGTATCTGTGTGTATATGGCCAGCTGGGGTGATTCTGGTTTTGGTAGTGATGATGATTGGCAGGTGGTCAGAGCCAAAGGTTCTGACCATTCTCCAGGATGTTGTGGGGGTGAAGTTTGGGGAGCAAAAGGTGATGTCTGGGGATGTTGGGAGGAAGAGGGCTTGGTGTGGGATATTTTTATGTTGATGGAGATTGTTGAGGATGAAAAGATAATCTGTTTGGGATTGTAGTACCAGCCGTCTGTTTGTGTCAGAGTTGTTGACATGCCAGGCTGATGCCTTGGCGTTGAAATCACCGCCCAGGATGATATTGGGTATGTTGGTGATGTGATGTATTTCAGGAGAATAATTGTGTAGTACTGTGGGGGATGATTGAGGGGGAATGTACGTATAGACGATTGTTATGTGTGATTTGTTACCATTGTGTATTGTAATTGAATGTATTTCTGTTGTTGTCTCATGTGGGGGTAGAAGTAATTTTGTGTGTACCAGTACTGTATCTGAAAAGTTGTTGGATTGGTGTACAAGGGTGATGAGTCCACTGCCACTGCTGTCAGCCCAGTCTCGTCTGATGGTGGGGAAATAATGAAATGTAGGTGTTTTTGTGTTCAGCATAGTTTTGTTTCATGTAAGATGGCAATGTGTATGTTTTGTTGTTTGATGAATTGTGTGATTTGTTGATTTTTTGGTATTTGTGCCATCTGTGTGTATATGAAGAATGTTGTTGTTGTGTGTATGATTTGTGTTGGGTGCTGCAGCATGGGAGGGAGGTGGGGGTGTGGGTGGAGGGGAAGGGGTAAGAGAAGGTTGTGATAGAGAAGAGGGTTGGGGTGAATTAGATTGGGGTGGAATGGGTAGGGGTTGGGGGATTGGATGGTGTGGGAAGGATCGGTGGGTTATTCTGAGAAGGTGTGGAGGAAGTAGGAGAGGGGCTGGTGGAGGGGTTAGAGGGTTGGGGGATGGAGCATAAGGAGCAGGTCCAGGTGTTTGTGTTCTCTGGATGCAAGTGTTTTGCAAGTGAAATGGGTCCAGTTCTTGCAGGAATTGCACCGAACTGAATTCTATGTCTGTCGACTCAAAGTGATGTGTTTTGAGCATGTTGGACATATGTATTTGTTGATGGGTCCTGGACTGCTTTCAGTGTCACTGGCTAGAAGTCTTTGAGAATTGACTGCCTGGGAGTTATTTCTCGATGTTGAAAAAACAATGTTGTTAATGTTGTTATATGTGTTGTGTTTTTGTTGAGAGATGTGGTACTTGCCCTGGCGACCAAAACCACTCCCAGGTTCTCTGGCCCTGTGAGGGGCTGGGGGGGGTTTGCGGTTGTTTGGCCCCCATGCTATCCTCATCCTCCTCTTCGACAGCCTCTGGGGGTTGGGTTCAAAATGATGACACCACTTTTCCAGGTCCTTACACAGTATGTTACGTGTGTGCTTGCACGACTCAGTCTGGCCACTTTCCAAAAGTCCCACTATTACCCGTCCTGCCCACTCTACCCCACATAAAAGACCTTGACTGACACTCACCATCATGTAGTCACAAAAACAGCTTAACATGGCAATTAATGAATATTAACATAACATTAACAAGGTTAGGCTGCGTATAGGTATGATGTTGTGCATCTCCGTGGTACCCTTCCCCCATTCCTCACCACCAATGTTGTCACAGCGTGGCTAAGGGTCATTGACCTTCCTCAGCACTTACAAACAAAAAACCACACCACAATAAAACAGCTAAACCTTGGTAAGACGCGAGGAGTGAAGTGGGAGTGGGACCAGGGCTGCTACTTTTCCATTGTGTGTTATGACGTCACATTCCACTGTGACATGTACTGGCCATTTTTATTATGTTGTGACGAATAGGTAAGTTACATTGCAACATTATTTTTTTTAAAAAAGCGTTTGCTGGAATGAGGAATTAGCATTTCTAAATGCCATGTAATAATGAAACCTGATGAGAGAAATGATTTCTTCCCATGCTGTTTATTGAGAGAAAAGACAGTGTCCAATTAATATTATGTTGTAGGAAATTGTTTGATACATTATGTTTATATATGTAATTGTGACATACAAATGCTGGGAAAGTCAGGGTGGTGTGCATAAGAAACAAAAATTTTAGCTATTTTTACATACTGTAAGCTTTATTGAAGCCTTAGTATGACACATGGTATATTACGCTATTACACTGGATGATGTGGATATTAAAGCATTATGTATGTGAATTACAATCATGCAGTTTGGATTGTCTGTGTATTGGAAGCATTAGTTACCCCTTAATTTTCAAAGCAGAAAATGTTCTGTTACCAAATGATGGAGAGAAAATGTATAAATGTAAGTCGTTGTACACGTACAGGTCCTTCCCTCTTTACGAATGGGTTACGTTCCTAGAAACTGTTCGTAAGTTGATTTTTTCGTAAGTTGAAAATGCATTTAATGCACCTAATGAACTGAACATCATAGCCTAGTAAAGCCTCCCAAGTCTTTTAAACATACTTAGAACTCTTACATTAGCCTACAGTTGGGCAAAATCATTAACACAAAGCCTATTTAAAATGGGGAAAGCCCCAGGAATTGATGGAGTGTGTGGCGAAATGCTGAAGCATGGGGGAGAGATAGTAATAGAATGGATGTGGAAGGTGTGCAGATTGGCTTGGGAGGAGGGTAGAGTCCCGGAAGACTGGAAGTCAGGTATAATTATTCCTCTGTATAAAGGAAAAGGGGAGAAAGCAGTGTGTGGTAATCATAGGGGCATTTGCCTTCTCAGTGTAATAGGAAAAGTATATGGTAGGATACTTATTGGCAGAGTTAGGGAAATTACAGAGGAATTAGTTGGAGAAGAACATGGAGGTTTTAGGAAGGGAAGAGGTTGTGTAGACCAGATATTCATTCTTAGATCCTTAGTGGAAAAGTTTCTAGAGAAGGGCAAGAAGTTGTATGCAGCCTTTATGGATATGGAGAAAGCATATGACAGGGTGGATAGACAAGGTTTGTGGAAGGTATTAAGAATATATGGAGTGGATGGGAAGTTGTTGAAGGCAGTGAAGAGTATGTATGAGGGTGCTAAGGCTGCAGTGCGTGTGGATGGCAAACTGAGTGAATCTTTCCATTTGAAGGTTGGATTGAAACAAGGATGTGTCATGTCTCCATGGTTGTTCAATCTGTATATGGATGGGGTTATAAAAGAGATACAAGGTCGGGCAGTGGATGTTGGAGCTGCCCTATTGAGAGAGGGCAGTGTTTGGAAACTCCCTGTACTGTTGTATGCAGATGGTACTGTGTTGTTGAGCGAAGATGAAGGGGAGCTGCAAGGCGTGGTAGATGAGTTTGGGAGAGTGTGTATGAAACGGAATCTAAAGGTGAATGTAGGGAAGAGTAAAGTGATGGTCTTCGAGAGAAGTGAAGCCAGTGAGTGTACAGTGAGATTGGATGGGAAGGATATGGAGAATGTGAGTGAATTTAAGTACTTGGGCAGTGTGATGAGTAAGGATGGAAGTCTGGAGGGTGAAGTGCTCAAAAGGGTGCAGCAGGGACGGAAGGTTGCTAGGTCGTTGAAAGCAGTGATAAGAAACAGGGAGGTGAGCATGGAAGTGAAAAAGTTGTTACATGACAGTATTGTGATACCAGCTCTGACATATGGAAGTGAAGCTTGGACCCTGTTGGAAGGACAGAAGTCAAGAGTGAGAGCAGTGGAAATGAGTTATTTGAGAGGAGCATGTGAAGTCACGTGGAGAGACAGACTAACAAATGAGGAAGTGAAGGAGCTTTGTGGTGTGGTTGAGGACGTGATGGGAAGCGTTAGGAGAAGCATGTTAAGGTGGTTTGGTCGTGTGGAGAGGATGGAGAGTGAAAGACTGACGAGGAGAGTGTATGTGAGTGAGGTGGAGGGGGTGAGAGGGAGGGGGAGGCGGAGGATGAGATGGTGGGATGGAGTGGAGAGGTATATGAGAGAGGGGGGTGTGAGTTGGGAGCGTGGTAGCGAAATGGCAGGGGACAGAGTGACATGGAGGCGACATGTTTGTGGCCACCCCATGCGGGATTAAGGCGTCTGGCAATAGATAGATAGATAGACTATTTTATGATATACAGTAGTGTTGAATATCTCATCTAATTCCATGTAATTTTTTGAATATTTTTCTGAGGGGATATTCTCTTGCATTTTGTCTGATCAGCTGATCAGGTCAGGTGCAGTTAAGGGGCTGGATCCATTATGATGTGGCAGGGGTAAACCAGCTTTGCTGTTGGGCCCTGCTGCGGATGTCACTGACTGCACTGCATAGTTGACCCTCGTGCGGTGTGGTGCGGTGAGGATCTGTCCCTTCTCCCCTTTAGGGCTAAGATGCGAATGAATGTGTATGAGTGGATGAGTTAGTTGGTAGTGTGTTGACCTGTCTCGGCTACCTCCCTTTTCTTGGGGGAAGCAGCCTAGGTATATAGATAGATAGATAGACAGATTCATAAGTGCAAAAATTTGTATGTTGACCATTCATAAGTAGGGGAGGACCTGTATTATCATACAGCTCCCTATGTGTCAACAAATGGGTTGGTGGATGGTTAGTGCCCCTCCCTGTAAAACAAATAACTCAAAGTCAAATAGCCATCCCCGCAGATAACATGAACACTGGATTAGACACTCTGATTCACTAATTTGCAGTAATGGCCCCAAGACCTAAAAATGATACTTTGCATTCTGTCCTCATTATCTTGGCTTGTAGTCAACAGAAGTCAAATAAAAATAACTGTTGCACAAAAACAAATGTCTATCTATCTATTGCCAGATGCCATAATCCCATAAGGGGTGGCCATTTGACTATGAGTTATTTGTTTGACAGGGAGGGGCACTAACCCTCCGTCAACCCACTTGCTGAGATGTAGGGAGCACGTATGGTTTGGTTATATGGTTACCACCCAGCGTTGTAAATGGTTTCTTAGCTTACAGGAAACCATTTGGCTTGTCACTCAATGTAAAGCCACCTGTAAAGGAAAGAAATGCAATAAGAAGTGACAGGAAAGATGGGAAAAATAGGAAGAGAGGAGGGCAGGCACAGAAAAAGAATGATAAATGCTAAAGAAGAAGTAGGCAGCACTACATCAAGTGAGTGGATGATGATCCCCACCACCTACCACTAAAAAACAAATGTATCTGACACAAATATTTCAATGAGAGCAATTGAACGTCATTGTACAATACATGGTAAAGTCAACTGTTTTTCATACCTGTTAGCTTGCGCCGCTTATCGTCACTTTGTGACCTTCACACTTCACTATACTGAGGAGCATTCAAGCAAAAATAGACTTAATTTGAAAACACAATTGGGAAAATTTTTATCAGGTAAGCTACACAGATTATTTCAGCAGTTGAATATCAACTGTTGGAGAATCTTTGTAAGTAATTTGATGAAAATGTTTGGTACTGTTTCGTGCAATGTTTCTGCATCAACCCCCATGCCCCAGATTGGTGACTAGTCAGCAAGTCATTGATGTGGTGCACAGTACACAATAAATACAGAGATCGCTAAGAAATTACAAAAGACACAATTGACCCAAACCAGTTTTAAGGTTAACTTTCATGAGGTCTCATAGCCATAGCTGCAAGTGTCCACCCTTACAGGAGGAAAACCAATAGTGTAGGTCCTAAGCTGGGTGATGTAATAACTTTCTTTGACTTTCTCCACATCTGGATATTTTTCAGTCATAAATTTCAGGACCAGGCTTCGCTGATTAGGACAGCGGCGATGAAAGTGTAGGCAACCTATTATGATCGTGAACACATTGTGCCTTCAGTTTAGTAGTATTGTTGTTCACCACCAGCCTAACATGCTTCTCACCTAGTCCATAGATAATCAAGGAGGCTTTCTTACACACACATGACTTAGTATTATTATACTTGATTGTATAAGTCACAGTATCACTGTCTGGGACTTTGCAGGTGTACTGGTACAGTATTTGGTTACTGAGTGATTGCCAGTGCAGTATTCCGTTTATTTTAGTCAGCAAGACCCAAGCAATTTTCTATCTCTGCCTCAATTACAGGCCTTGTCAGCTTCTCAAAGCATCCATTATTACATTCAGGCCCTATTTTATGCTGTGAGACATTTTCCCTAGTGACATGACTGACGAATGCCTTACAGAATTACATAATACCTACAGTTTGTCGACTTTCCCTTCTCATTCGGACATTCCTCGCTATTTTTCTTTTGTTGGAAAGTTTCTGATACCACAACTCCTATCTCCTCATCTTCCTCATGCAAAGACATATTGTTGCTGCCACTCATAATGCCTATTATTATTGTCATTAAGTCAGTAAATAATAGTAAAAACACTGAAAGATACACTCACTACTGTAAGCTTAGCCACCAAACTGAGTGTAGATTGTAAACATTCTTAATGGTGCATGGATGGAACACTCTGATTGGTCTGCTGATCATAAAAGTGCGGTGATTGGCTCCCGGATTGAGAGCTGCTCACCCATTGGGAGAGGAATGGAGGATGTCAGAGGCCAGCCAGTGGGAGGGAACATACTGATAAGAAGAGAGCTGCACTCAGTGGGATTTTCAACCATAATGGTTGATTCATCCTCAGATCACGTAGGGATGGGGGAAGACAATGCTATACTGCTCTGGGACCATTACTGCAGCTGTGGGAGTGCAATTCTGGGAAGTGTCTAATCCAGTGTTCATGTTATCTGTGCCACCCCTTAAGAGATTATGGCATCTGGAAATAGATAGATAGATAGTGTCTGGTGGAGTAGACTGTAGCACCAGTCGAGCAGGGCAGTACTCCCAATGTGGATGGAAAGCTGATGACAGGGAGAGCTGGAGCTCCCGTTTCATCAGCCCTCAGGATTTGTTCTTGACCATCCCCCTTTGCTGAACTTTTTCAGTGTCTCAGTAACACAGAGAGTAGACCAGCATGCTCCAATACAAGTTTCTCTAACTGTCAACACCAAACTACAAGCATACTACACACTACACTTCCTTTTCAAAATTTTAAAGAAAATGGCGCACATAAATCATGCCTCGGAGTCCCGGGGGGGGGGGACCATAATTGCCACCACCATCCGCCCCTCTCCCAGTCACGACTCACAAAGCTGCCTGGAACCACTGTCTGACTCACTCCTTCTTCATTTCTGTAACATTCGCGGCCTTTCCTCTAACTTTCGCTCCATTGAACACCACCTCTTCTCCTCTAAACCTCACCTTCTCTTTCTCTCTGAGACTCAGCTGTCTGGCGCAACTGACAGCAAACCCTTTTCTGTATCCTCGTACTTTCTCTATTCTCATTTCAAAGCCAAAGGTGGCTGTTTCGTATATGTACGCAAGGATCTATCTTGCTCTCGTGTTCCTGAACTTGATTCTTCTGAATTCTCTACTCTCTGGCTTCGGTTTCCTGTCATTCTCTGACTAAATATATCTGTACTGTTTACTTATCTCCTAATTCTACTGACTATCAAAAATTCTTTGACTATCTTACATCTACGATGGAACACATTCTATCCATTTCTCCTTTCTGTGAAATCTCCATTCTAGGAGATTTCAGTGTTCACCACCACCTTTGGCTCTCCTCTCCTTTCACTGATCCACCTGGTGAACAAGCCTACATCTTTTCTATCCTTAATGACCTAGAGCAGCTTGTACAGCACCCTACCCATATCCCTGACCGCCTTGGAGAGGTCCAACATACTTGACCTTTTCCTAACAACTAATCCTTCTGCTTACACTGTTAATCTTTTCTCTCCGTTGGGCTCCTCCGATCATAACCTTATTACCTTAACCTGTCCTATTGCTCCAGTACAGCCTGTGGACCCTCCAAAGAAACACCGCCTGTGGCTCTTTGGAGCTGCAGATTGGGAGGCCCTCAGGCAGTACTTCTTTTTATTTTCCTTGGAATGATTTTTCCTTCCATGGCTGGGAGCCATTTGAGTGTGCCTTGCGCATTACGGAGGTTATTCTCTCGGGCATGGAAGCATACATTCCTTTCTCATATCCTTTGACTAAAGCAAGAAAGCCTTGGTTTAATCACGCTTGCTCTAATGCTGTCCACAACAAGGAGAGGGCCTATAAGAGGTACCGGAGCCAACCCACTCCTGAATCACATCATTTATATATTTCTGCCCGGAATCGTGCTAAGTCTGTTCTTCGCTCTGCTAAAAATAATTTCATCCATGCTAAATGTTCTCAACTCTCCAACTCGAATTCTTCTCGCTCCTTCTGGCACCTTGCCAGAAACCTTTCTAACAACTTTACCACATCATCCTTCCCTCCTGTTTTCTACTCTGATGGCTCTGTAGCTATTTCTTCTACTGATAAAGCAGATCTCTTCGCTCAGACTATCTCCTCCAATTCCACCTTAGGCGATTCTGATGCTATTCCTCCATCACTTCCCCCCTCTGACTTCCTCTTAACTGACATTAAAATTTCTTCAGCTGATGTATTTTCTGCCATCACTGGGCTCAATACTAACAAGGTATATGGGCCTGATGGAATCCCTCCTGTTGTCCTCAAAAACTGTGTTTCTGTGCTTACACCCTGCCTAGGTAAACTCTTTCGCCTTTGTCTATCAACTTGTACCTTTCCTTCTTGCTGGAAGTTTGCTCTCATTCAGCCAGTCCCAAAGAAGGGTGACCATTCCCAACCCTCTAACTATCGTCCAATTGCTTTAATATTCTGTCTCAAAAGTTTTCGAGACAATTCTTAACAGAAAAATTTTAAAGCATCTTTCCTGTCACAACCTTCTTTCTGATTGTCAGTATGGGTTCCATCAGGGACGCTCCACTGGCGATCTTCTCACCTACCTTTCAGACTCCTGGTCATCCTCCTTTCGGAACTTTGGTGAAAGCTTTGCCATTGCACTTGACATCTCAAAGGCTTTCGATCGAGTCTGGCATAAATCTTTAATTTTCAAACTGCCATCCTTCGGTTAATATCTTTCTGTCTGTACCTTCATCTCTAGCTTCCTTTCTGGTCGTTCTATAGCTGCTGTTCTAAATGGCCATCGTTCCTCTCCTAGACCTATCAACAGTGGTGTTCCTCAGGGCTCTGTCCTATCACCAACTTTCTTCCTTTTATTCATCAATGACCTTCTAAGCTGTACATCTAACCCTATCCACTCATATGCTGATGATTCCACCCTTCACCTTTCCATTCGGTTTCCGCAACGTAACGCCATCTCAGCAGTTACTTCAACAAAAAAGGGATGAGGCTATGGCACACCTAATGTCTGACTTGGCTTGTATCTGTGATTGGGGTAAAAATGATCTTGTTATTTTTAATGCATCAAAAACTCAGTTCTTACACTTATCAACCCGACAAAATCTTCCTCAGGATTACCCACTAATGTTTAATAATGAACAGTTATGTCCTGCATCATTCTTGAACATGCTTGGGGTTTCATTCTCTCGGGATTTGTCTTGGAAAGAACATATTACATCTCTTGTGAAATCTGCTTCCAAGAGATTAGGTGTGCTAAACTGATTCCGAACTTTCTTTACCCATGCACAATTGTTGACCTTGTACACGGGTTTTCTTCGCCCGTGTATGGAGTACAACTCTCATGTGTGGGGAGGCACCCCACATGCAGCTCTTCTCAGTAGGGTGGAGTCAAAGGCTTTTCATCTCATTAACTCTCCTCCTCTTACTGATTCCCTTCAACCTTTGTCTCTTCGCCACACTGTTGCATCTTTATCTCTCTCCTACTGCTACTTCAACGGTCACTGTTCCTCTGAACTGTCTGCTTGCATCCCTCCACCTCTACGACGGGCACGTAGTACCCGTCTAGCAACATGCTCTCATCTCTTTTCTGTCCATCTCTCTGATACAAGAGTTAACCGTTACTCCCAGTCCTTCATTTATGCAACTGGTCAGCTCTGGAACTGTCTTCCTTTGTCTGTATTTCCTACTTCCTATGATCTCCACTCTTTCAAACGCAGTGTGTCCAGGCATCTCGAAATGAACGGATCTTGAATTTGACTCTCTTTGGTATTGTTTTTGCTTTTTCTTGGAAGGAACAGTATGCAGGCCTGTGGCCTTTGGTTCCTTCTTCCTTGCATAAAAAAAAAAAAAAAATGCCGTACAGATCAGGAAATAAAGGTAAATAGCCGTAGGACCTACCAGGATGCGATGTGCAATGGCTTGTACAGTACATTATCCAGACACAGCTTCATAAACAGTGTCGTGGGTAAGGCACTGTACTCTGCCGTGGTACTGGCAGGAATGACCTTCTAGAATGGTCACCATTTCCCGAGCGCATAATGCCGCATCATCCACACACGCACTATACCTTGTATGTTAACTACGGCGATGAATAAAAATACACCAAAGTATATCATACATTATTTATAGTGGTAGGTAGGGATGCTCACCATCCACTCACTGCCCACAGTTGACTTTACACTCCTTCATCTGTCTTTCTTTCCTTCATTCTTTCCTCTTCCATCTGCCTATGGGTGACTGTACACTGAGTGGCAACCCAAATGGTTTCCTGTATACCAGGAAACCATTTGCTATGGTTGGTAACCATATAACCAGATTATGGCTCCAAGTGTTTTATTGGGTAATTAAGGCACTCCAATCGGATTGAGCCTGTGCAGGTTTATGTCCAAGGGATGGTTGAGGTTTATTGCTCACGTAATGCCACTCAGGGATGAGTGAGGCTGGTCACTTTCGTCTTAAATGTCAAGACCAACTTGCCTAGCCCCGGGCTCTTACGCTTCTCATGCAGCAACACTGGATTAAGATGGTTTTGATGCTGATGATGCATTTAACCCCTACACAGGACCTCAGAAGAATAATCTCTTAATTATTGGGCATAAATCAGTCAACCCCCATGCGGAATAATGCAAAAACATTGGTTATTGCATTGGTACCCTCAACTGGCTATCCATTTGGGGTTGAGCCAGATAATGTCACCACCCTAAGTTATCCATCTCAATCCTCTATCTTGAATACTTTACTACAACATTACCCCTGTGTAAAAGATTAAAATCGTTTTGTTTCGTTTAGTTTTTGTAGGCTCCAACATGCTTGCATGCGTCGGCCTTGGTCACGTAATGGCGGCTCTCCATGCTGCTTGATCTTCGGCAGCCTCCCTGTTCAATCTCTTAACCCTGAGGTCACACTTAATGACCTCGTCCCATGTCTTTCTCGGTCTACTCCTCCCAACCCCTCCCCCATATTAACACTTCTCACACTCTGTGCCCAATTATCATCTCCCATCCTCTCCACATGTCCAAACCACCTCAGCCTACCTCTTCTTATCACAACACCAATACACTTCAGTCCCATCCTACCTCTCAACTCTTCCATCATAAACCCAGCCCCCCTAGGCCTTGCACGCAGGGACGCACTGCACATCCACCTAATCATTGTCATTTTTGTACGTTCAAGCCTGCGAATATCCTCTTCCTTTACTGCCCAGGTCTCACTACCATACAGCATCACACTCCTAACACATGCTGCATACAAAGACCCCTTAGCATGTAAGGAGAGTCCTTTCAATGTCAGGAGAGGCAACAGCTCTCTGAACTTCTTCCAACCACTTCTCACCCTAGCAACCGAGCTAGCTCCAGCCCCACCTCCAGCACATAACATGTCTCCCAAATAAAAAAAACTCTTCCACACACTCAGGAGACTCACCAGCAAGTTCAATCCTTTCACGCCTAACAATCTCCACCTGCTCTCCCCGACACGCCGCACACATAAAATCAGCATTATCTCGCAGTCTACCTCTAATACCACTACATCTCTTGTGCACCAGTTTATCACAAACACTGCACAAGATGGAATTACTTCCCACACCTTTGTGGCAAACTGCACATGGCCACTCTCCCTCTCCTCTGATTGTACTGCCACCAACCCTAGATATCATCACTTTTGTTTTATCTGCATTTACCCTTAAGCCCTTGTGCCTCATACCATCTCTCCATTTCTTAAATCTTTCCTCCGCCTCCTTTTCATTCTCTGCAATCAACACCA
>JAGKTI010023399.1:0-14819 GCA_018397915.1 Birgus latro
AGATGATATATACTTCAATTTACACTCAGTTATTGCCGTCATGCATAAGAATTAGTTCTGGCTACAACTCTATTCTTGATTCAAATTAATGATCTCTTATGTCACCCATAATCCCGTCCATTCATAATTATGCAGATGACTCCACACTGCACAGTTCATTCACACTTAAACACCCATTCACAAAGTTTAATGTCTAACTCACAGCTCAGTACAGTAATATCCATAAATCAAGACTTATCTAGGATTATTGAATGGGGACAAAATAACATTGGCTCATTAATGCTATGAAAATCATGTACTGTAAATACAGTTTACTAATAGATATTGCCTGGTTTCAATATTACCTACAGCGCTACTGATACTGTATTCCTATCTCTAAAAGTATTGAAATGCTTGGTGTTTCACTTAACAATGCCCTCAGTTTGGCCTCTCATGTTAGATCACTAGCTACAACCGCATCAGAGAAACTTTGGTTATTGTCCAGAGTCCTTAACTTCTTCACTGTCGAGCAGTTAGCTATTATCTATAAGTCATGTGTGTCCTCAGCTGGAATATTGCTCACTCCGCGTGGAATGGATATGGAGAGGTTGCACGAAAACAACCTGACAAAATTCAGAACAGAGCTGTTAGAATTATTAATAATCCTGCTATTACAAATGAACTACCTTAGCTACAACTAAAAAGGAATGCTGCCTCCCTTGCATATTTGACAGATACTGTGCTTTATGGCAAATGCTCAGACGAAGTTGCATCCACTGTGCCACCTCACCATGCTTTCCTGCTACACGGACATCTGGTAGTGCTCATGACTGGACTGTCACAGTGTCATATTGCAGAAGTTCTGCCTATCAGAATTCTTTTATTCCCCAAACTGCATCTCTTTGGAACTCGCATCCTCATAGTGGTTTCTTCTCAAACCTCAATCTACGGCTGTTCAAGTAAAACTATTACAGATTTTTTATGAATGGAGGACACCTATAATCTGGTGTATGGATTATTATTATTATTATTTTTTATTCATTTGTTTGTTGTAGATGGAAGCGCTTACCATCCACTCACTCGATGTAGTGCTGCTCTCGGGTGACTGCCGTTTCCTTTCTTCCTTCCTCTTCTGTCTTTCTTTCCTGCTTTCTTTCCTCTTCCTGCCATCTGTGGGTGACTTCACTGAGTGATTAGCCAAGTGGTTTCCTGTATGCCAGGAAACAATTTACTATGCTGGGTGGTAACTATATAACCAAACTGTGGCACCTGGTGGTTTAGTGGGTAATTAAGGCATTCCAACTGGATTGAGCTTGTGAAGGATTATATACAAGGGGTGGTGGGGTTTATTGCTCACATAATGCCACTCAGGGATGAGTGAGGCTGGTCACTTTCATCTTAAATGTCAGGACCAACTTGCCTCACCCCGGGTTCCTACATTCCTCGTGGGGCAGCACCAGATTAGATGATGTATGTAGTTTTTCCATCTTCTGTTGTATTATTAAAAATGAATAAATAAGTAATGTTACATACCTTACTGTACACCTGTTTCCACTGCATGATTCGCCTATTACGCAATGAACTGATGTTCTGGTTTGTAAAATAAGTACAGTGCCTTATAATATGCATAGAACTTACTTAACATGATACTTGGATCCAAACTGGCCTTTTTGAGGCACATAACATGATGAGCTGATTGAGGGACTGGTGACATTTGGCTTTAGTCAGGCATACTTAATAAAACATTGTTAAAAAGTTCTTACATTGTTAAAAAGTTCTGATTATACATTAATAAAACTTCATACATGGGTAAATCGTCTGTCTGCTTCTTATTGAAATATATTAGAATAATCTTTGTGCCTGTTTTCTTTTAAGAGTTTATTTAGGCACACTCAGCCTAAAAGGTCATCTGTCAAAATCCATGACTGAAAATTTACCTTTCTGCTTAGAATTCTGAGGGCTTGAATGATGAGTGAATGTGTGTGTAAGCTTCAACAGGACATGCTGTAGATTAGTTCTGTATCAGGAGTTATCTTGCACATGGATCCCTACCTCATCATGTCCTTGGATGTTAGAAAAAAAAGAAAAAAGATTGGGATAATGAATGATGACACTCACTCTCTTCCACTCCCAAAACTACCATGTTCATCACTCATTAGATCTTTTGATGTTTGTCGTACCACTGTCATTATTTTTCCATGTAATTTATCCACAACACAGTAAAATTTTACAATAATTTTTCTCATCAGTGACCGTTACTTTTATACAATGCTCCAAACAGCCATTTTTCTGAACCCACAAAGCTCCAGGCCTTGATGGGATTCCTACAATTGTTTTGAAAAGTGCTCCCCAGAACTTGCTTGTTCTAAATTATTCAGACTATGTATATGTACTTCTTCATTCCCTGATTCATGGAAAGAAGCCAATATCCACCCAATTCCAAGGAAAGGAAGTTCCTTTGATCCCTCTGATTACAGACTAATAACTGTCACATCTTCTCTTGGTATAGTATTTGAAATTGTAATTAATAAACACATAGTTAAGCACCTTGAATCCAACAACTTCAGTAGTGACAGACTGACAGACAATATGATTTTTGCCACAAAAGATCCACCATTGATATACTCAGTCTCCTGACATACCATCCAGCAGTCAAATGACCAAAATAGAGAAACTCTTGCAGTAGCCCTTCATATTTCTGAAGCTTTTGACAGAGTTTGGCATCATTCTGTGCTATGCAAACTCCCCTACTATGTCCTAACGTCTTTTGTTCCTCTGCTTTTCCTTATATCTCAATGACAGAAAAATAAAGAGTAAACGTAGATGATGTATATTCCAATTTCCACTCAGTTAATGCCAGCATGCTACAAGGATCAGTTCTGGCACTAATGCTATTCCTGGGCCCGTACCTACGAAATTACTAAGTATTTGGGTTTGACTTCTACTTAAGTCCCAGCCCGGAGTACTTTAGTGAGTGGACTACTTAAGTGCTACCATCGATAATGCTTAGTGCTCCACTCAGCAAAGTAAAATACAAAAGTCCTAAGTGTAGTACGGCTGGATGAAAAGCAGTGCGTAGCAAAATCATAAGTAAAACAATGAATTATTTAAAATAGAGTGAATGACCAATCAAAATTTTGTTACTAACATCACAAGTAGGAAGTACTACAATTTTCTCAGTGTCGAGTGCAGAGTGAAATTTGAATTTCTTGGTAGTATGTCGTCTCCAAAATTGTCACTTCTGTCACTGACCTACCGTCGTTATACTTTGATTTGTTCCATCTCAAGACGTTTGTTCGTTATTTTACACATGTATTTTGTTTTACTGAAAGGAAATGGTAAATATTTTATTACTGCTGGGTATAGCAGTGTTCTTAATGAAGTTTTACATAAGTAAAAACTCAGTATCACCTACTGAAGTTTCCGTCAAGATATGGACGTTTCGCTGATCTTTTACACATGTGTTCTGATTTACTGGATGATCAGGATAAAGACTCATTACTCTTGGGCACAACAAGAGCTGATAGGTTAAACTTCCTTTAGAATCATTTGCTTCACCTAACAATGACGCCGTCGGACGGGTTAGTCGTTTCCCCGACAAAACATTAGACGGTTCCCTGGGTTTAAGACGTTTCCTTGGTGTTTTATAAATGTACTTTACTTGACTGAATGCATGTGACAAAGAATGGTTACCATGCGCCATCGCAAGTGCTGAATATGATGACAAAATTCATTATGAATCCATTCACGACCTCACATTGACGAGTCAATCGTTTCCCCGTCAAAACATTGATAGGTTAGGTTAGGTTATGATCGGTTCCCCAGTCTTTATGCTTACACGACGTTTCCCAGCTATTTTGTACATGTATTCTAATGTACTGCATGTAATAAGGCAGAGTGATTACCATCGAGCACAGACATAACTGAATTTTAGGACAATTGTGGATTGTTTGCATGACCTTGCCTGGCCGTTTCCCCGTCAAAGACTGGTTGGGTTAGGTTATGGACGGTATTTGTAAAATACATTTTCTTGCTTTTTTGCTGTTATTCTACAAGTGTATTCTAATTTGCTGAATGATTATGATACATAGTTATCACCATGGGGGCACAGCTGCAGCTAAATTTTTGACAAAATTGGGTTAGGTTATGATCGGCTTTCCATTTAATTTGCTTACAGAACATTTCGCGGTTATTTTGTACATACATACCCACTGATTTACTGAATGAATATACTGGTAATGAAGACTCATCACCATGGAGTAGAGCTGCAGCTGAATGTTGAGACAACATTATTTGCAAATTGCTTCCATCACATCACAAAAGATTATTCTTTGGTTAGTGTGGTATACTGTTCTCTGCATTTTTTCATCAGCAAAACAGCCACAGTATTTGTAACTGTACAACACAAACATTGTTATATTTGACAGAAGTTTTTTTTTTTTTAATGCAAGGAAGAAGGAACCAAAGGCCACAGGCCTGCATAAATAACTGTTCCTTCCAAGAAAAAGCAAAAACAATACAAAAGAGAGCCAAATTCAAGATCCGTTCAATTCAAGATGCCTGGACACACTGCGTTTGAAAGACTGGAGATCATAGGAAGTAGGAAATACAGACAGCGGAAGACAGTTCCAGAGTTGACCAGTTGCATAAATGAAGGACTGGGAGTAACGGTTAACTCTTGCATTAGAGAGTTGGACAGAAAAGGGATGAGAGTTTGTTGCTAGACGGGTACTACGTGCCCGTCATAGAGGTGGAGGGATGCAAGCAGACAGTTCAGAGGAGCAGTGACCATTGAAGTAGGGATAGAAGAGAGATAAAGACGGAACAGTGCGGCGAAGAGACAAAGGTTGAAGGGAATCAGTAAGAGGTGGAGAGTTAATGAGACGAAAAGCCTTTGACTCCACCTTATTGAGAAGAGCTGCATGTGGGGAGCCTCCCCACACATGAGAGTTGTACTCCATACATGGGCGAATAAAACCCGTGTACAAGGTCAACAACTGTGCAGGGGTAAAGAAAGTTCGGAGTCGGCCCAGCACACCTAATCTCTTGGAAGCAGATTTCACAAGAGATATAATGTGTTCTTTCCAAGACAAATTCCAAGAGAATGAAACCCCAAGCATGTTCAAGGATGATGCAGGACATAAATGTTCATTATTAAACATTAGTGGGTAATCCTGAGGAAGATTTTGTCGGGTTGATAAGTGTAAGAACTGAGTTTTTGATGCATTAAAAATAACAAGATTATTTTTACCCCAATCAGAGATACGAGCCAAGTCAGACATTAGGTGTACCATAGCCTCATCCATTTTTTGTTGAAGTAACTGCTGAGATGGACGTTGCAGGAACCGAATGAAAAGGTGAAGGGTGGAATCATCAGCATATGAGTGGATAGGGTTAGATGTACAGCTTAGAAGGTCATTGATGAATAAAAGGAAGAGAGTAGGTGATAGGACAGAGCCCTGAGGAACACCACTGTTGTTAGGTCTAGGAGAGGAACGATGGCCGTCTACAACAGCGGCTATAGAACGACCAGAAAGGAAGCTAGAGATGAAGGCACAGATAGAAGGATAGAAACCGTAGGAGGGCAGTTTGGAAATTAAAGATTTATGCCAGACTCGATCGAAAGCCTTTGAGATGTCAAGTGCAATGACAAAGCTTTCGCCAAAGTTCCGAAAGGAGGATGACCAAGAGTCTGAAAGGTAGGTGAGAAGATTGCCAGTGGAGTGTCCCTGACGGAACCCATACTGACGATCAGAAAGAAGGTTGGGACAGGAAAGATGCTTTAAATTTTTTCTGTTAACCCCTTCATTACCGAAATCGATAAGGTTTACGCTTGTAAACCTAGAAAAAGTTCTGGCGAGGAACCGCTAATTGTAAGGTTTACGGTGGTAAACCTGATAAGCATAGGGAGGTATAGGAGGGTAGGAGTGTTGGTTTGGGGGTTACTAGAGAGACTTGGGTTGTAAGAACTGGCAACTTGACTCAGACATCATTCTCCTTGTCATGGCCATGCCATGGCCATATCAGAGTCCATGCCAGGCCATGATTGACATCATTTGGGTATTTTGGATATGATTTATTATTTCAAATGTTTTGGGCATATATATAGACCTATATGGTATGATATAAACAGAAAAAAATAGTTGCACTAGGCATATCAGCACGTGGTTACCATGACAACCACCCTCCTAGGCCCCACAACCAACCAGCAGCCAGTTCTCACCCACAACCCCTCAGTATCCCCCAAGCTGCATGCTGTGACTGTGTGTGTTTTTTTTTGGCTGTTTTTGCGTGATCATGGCGTCATCTGATACTGATGACGAATTTGATACAAAGCTTGCCTAGTGAGTTAGATGAGTCTGACGACAATGAAACTCAGTCAGACATCAGTGAGTGAGTCAGACGATGATTATATACCAGAAAACGACAGTGATAGCGAGAGTACGAGTGATGAAAGCGAGATAGATAATTGCTCAAATCCCAGCCCTGTAGGCTCACCATTGTTGCAGAGTCCCTGAGGACCTGCCTTCACCTTCTTGTCGGATCCATTTGCAGATCAAAGGCCACCTCCACTACCTACACTTCACCTGGACTTTCCCAACGTACATCCTGCAGTGTATCAACGCCACGAAGAGCAACATATGAGTACTGTATATACCTTTTTATGTCTGTAAAGTCTATATTTCTAGGAACAATGAAAGTTTAGTAAAGTATATATATCCCTACACTTATACTACTATAGGAAATGTATTTCAAATCATGCACAGTGTACCTCGTGGTCAACATGTACTTGAGAATATAAAAGTAATATAAAATGAAAAACAGCGCACTTATGATAAACGATCACCCCCCACGCACACGCATGAACTTCCGGGAATTCGGTTTGACGGAGGGAGAGCGGGGCGGCTGGGGGTGGGAGGCGCGGTAATGAAGAGGTTAAGAATTGACTCGAAAACTTTTGAGACACAGGATGTTAAAGCAATTGGACGATAGTTAGAGGGTTGGGAATGGTCACCCTTCTTTGGGACTGGCTGAATGAGAGCAAACTTCCAGCAAGAAGGAAAGGTACAAGTTGAGAGACAAAGGCGAAAGAGTTTACCTTGGCAGGGTGTAAGCACAGAAACACAGATTTTGAGGACAACTGGAGGGACTCCATCAGGACCATATGCCTTTTAGTATTGAGGCCAGTGATGGCAGAAAACACATCAGCTGAAGAAATTTTAATGTCAGTCAAGAGGAAGTCAGAGGGGGGAAGTGATGGAGGAATAGCACCGGAATCGTCTAAGGTGGAATTGGAGGAGAAAGTCTGAGAAAAGAGATCTGCTTTATCAGAAGAAGAAATAGCTACAGAGCCATCAGAGTAGAAAAGAGGAGGGAAGTTATAGGTGAATGGCGGAAAACGTCCGATGGGAAGATGTTTAAGAGAAATTGTTTGTATGAGAGAAAAGAGAAGTCAAGGATTATCACCATTAAACAGCTGCATCTTTCTAATTTCAAAGTAACAAAGTATTGTAAATAGTTTCATTTCTGCGCTAGTGATCTTGCATAGGCTGTTTGTCTGTGGCGTAACATCTCCAAATCTATCATTATACTGTAATATTATTTCAGCTTGGTCGTATTTTCATATATTAATTCGTTGGAAACGTCATACGTAGGCCCAAAATAGCTTTTCTTTCCTGTTTCTCTATAATTTATCGCCCTTCATATTCTCCCTCCTTGTTTTTGTTGTGCGGGCATCTTGACTGAGTAAAATGAGAAGCACTTAAGTAACCTCATCGGGGGTACTTAAGTTTGTCGTCTACAAAGTGTACTTAAGGCCAGTAAGTATTTTGGTAGGTATCACTTATGTATTCTGCCCAGACTTAAGTGCAACTCGTGAAAAATTTCGTCTGCTAAGTGTACTTAGCAATACTAAGTATTTTTGATGGTACCGGCCCTGGTTCATATTAATGATCTCATGTCGCTCACAACCCCATCCATTCATATGCAGATGTCTCAATACTTCACACTATTCATTCACAATCAAACACCCATTCATAAAGGTTAACCCCTACACCGTGGGGTTGTCAGAGGTTCGCTGTGCCATTCCCGTGGGGATATTCGCACTCCGACTGACTTTTTAAAAGTATTTGCCAAAAATCAGTTATTAGTCCTAGAGTATTATAATTACATATGCATATGGCACATACCTTCAGCTTTCTCCCGGGATGTTTTTTTTAGCACTCGTCGACTACCGTAGGACTTGTGGAGACTTCTGAAGTTGAGTAACTAAGTCTCCACTTTAAACTTCCCGACATCCCCTAATCTGAATACCACTGCCAGATATTATCACTAGAAACATTATTCAGTGATTTCCAAGTAGTTTGGAATCCATACTAAAAAAACACACACACTGTGTAAGCAATGTAAAATACGAGTGCATACGAGCCTCCCACCCGCGCTAATCTGCCGTTGGTATTCTGTCATTTCTTACTCATATACACACTCACACTTTATTATTTCTAGTACTTTATTACACTTATATATATCTACAGTCCTTTACCGCTTCCCACATGATGTTTAGTAGGGGTAGAGGTCACAGGGCCTTTTATAATAGGCGCAAAGGCGGCAGAAATGGAGGGGCGTCATTTCACCGTGAAGGACGAGAGTAAACTGACTGTATCTCAGTAGTGAAGAGTTGAAAATGTCATCTGCTAATGTATATGCTAAGAAATAAGTCGTAGGAAATCTAAACAATACATAATAAATTAGGTAGTTCCAGGTGAATATATATATATCACTCAGGCTTCTCCCTTCCTTTCATATATACATTCATATTACGAGAGTAGCTCATACGGCATATTTAATGGGAAAAAAAAGCAGGGGAAAGTAGCGAACGAGTGCTGGTGGGATGTTGCCAAGTGATAATTAGCCAATTCCAGGTGTATGGCACTATCAGTTACCTTATTTATATATATATATATATTATTTTGTATAAGAATAGGGCATAGGGCTCATTTCAATGGATGAAAACTGGAAAAATCCGGGGAAGATTTACTTAGCGCAGAGCGGCTGAGCAGACGACACAAGAGGGTAATGGAGGGGAGGTAGGGAGGGGAGTCTAGAATGGGGGAAAATGGCTAAATTGTCAACAATGGATGGGAGTACTGATGACATTAGCAGCTCTGACTATTGTTGGACATTGGCAGTGCTGATAGATGATACAAGTCTCCACCTGAAAGCCCGGGGGAATTAAAAATAACACAGAGTCACTCAAGTGATGCCCCGCGGTATGATCCATTGCACCCGACCATCACGAAAGC
The DNA here is from genome assembly GCA_018397915.1 of Birgus latro. Lineage (NCBI taxonomy): Eukaryota > Metazoa > Arthropoda > Malacostraca > Decapoda > Coenobitidae > Birgus > Birgus latro. The sequence continues at coordinate 9,282 of JAGKTI010023399.1, forward strand.
GACGACCCGCGGTTAAGGGGTTAATATTTCTAACATTCAACTTACTGCTGCCATCTTCATAAATCAAGACTTATGTAAGATCACTGAGTGGGGACAAAATAACCTTGTCACATTTAATGCTAGGAAAACCTAATGTACTGTATGCAGTTTACTGATAGACAGATATTGCCAGATTCATATATTACCCTCAGTGCTACTAATATTCCCCTCTCCAAAAGTATTGAAATTCTCAGTTTCACTTAACAACGGCCTCATCTGGACCTCTCATGTTAGATCACTTGCTAAAACTGCCTCAAAGAAACTTGGATTCTTGTACAGAGTCAGAAAGTTCATCAGTGACAAGCAGTTAGCAGTAATTTATAAAGCTAATATTTTTCTCACCATTATTGAATGGATGTAGAGAGGTTTCACTAAAACAACTAGACAAAATTCAGAACAAAGCTGTTGGAATTATTAATAACCCTGCTATTACAAATCTACTGCCTCCCCTACAGGTAAGAAGGAATTTTGCCTCTCTTGCATTATTTTACAGATATTTTTATGCCAAATATTCAGATGAAGTGACGTCCATTGTTCCACCTCTCCATGCCTTCCCTCGTGTTACACGGGCATTGTCAACCCTTTGGTGGGTACCTCTGTATCCAATTGGCACATCTTTGTATAGCGTATAATTTTTGTTAAAAAAAAATGAGAGAGAGGAGGGCTATTCTGGTCAAGGTCGAAGGCTTGCATGCATATTTTGAATGTTTTAGACACAATATGACCATGTAGGCTACATGCGTGTAACATTCCCACTATATGCAGCATATAGTAATCTCTCTATTATCCGGACGTCCACTATCCGGATACATCACTATTCGGACATCTTGGGCTGATGGGGGAAAAAAAAAATCTGATTTTTTTCTGACCGTGTCAGTTTGAATTTCCCGTGCGCACTGACTAGCTCCCTTCCCACCCAATCTCCCTCCTGCTAGTTCTGTCTCAATTCCCGTGAACAGTGGACAGCTGTCCGATCGTTTGCAGTATTTTCGTTCTTGTTTAAATAATCAAAAGTCACAGCGATTAAGTGTACTTAAACACTGGATTACTGGACACGCTTCAAGAGCAATTATGACCACTGTAAAAACTGTAGAGGTGGGGGTAAACAACAGTCATGGACTGTAAGTAAACATTGTCAACTGCTAAATATTTTCCATAATCAATTCTAAATCCTCATTCTCTGGTTACATTTTATTTACTTCATGCTTTGTGTCCCATATTTGAGTGCACAGACTGTGAAAGAGGTGATTTTCTCAGTGATTACCATGTCTCTTACATACGTTCACAATCTAGTCAACTGGTGAACATTTTTGCCCCACACACCTCTAAATCATAATTTTTCTGGTTACATTTTATTTACTTCATGCTTTGTGTCCCATATTTGAGTGCATAGGCTGTGAAAAGGTGATTTTCTCAGTAATAATCATGTCTCTTCCTTACGTTCATTATGTAGTCAGCTGGCGAACACTCCTGCCTTACTCACCTCAAAATCATCATTTTTTCGTTAAAATTCGATTAATTCATGCTTTGTGCCAATTATTTATGTGAATGGGGTCTTAATTAAGTGCTATGCATGTCTGGTAGGGAGGTAGGTAGGTTGTTTTCTGATTTAGGTTAGGTTAGGTTAGGGTCAAGAATGACCGGTTCTGTTGGTGAACAGTGAACACCTTTGCCATACCTAACACTTTTTCTGGTAACAATTTATTTATTTGATGCTTTATATCCCATATTTTAGTGCATAAGATATGAGAAATGATGATTTTCATAGTGATTGCCACGTCCGATACTTACTTACACTAAGCTGCCAACTCGTGAACACCCCTGCTTTACTCACCTCCAATTCATCATTTTTGGGTTAAAATTCGATTAATTCATGTTTTATACCAATTATTTATGTGAATGGGGTCTTAATTAAGTGCTATGCATGTCCGGTAGGGAGGTAGGTAGGTGGTTTTCTGATTTAGGTTAGGTTATGTTAGGGTCAAGAATGACTGATGCTGTTGGTGAACAGTGAACACCTTTGCCATACCTAACTCTTTTTCTGGTAACAGTTTATTTATTAGATGCTTTGTATCCCATATTTTAGTGCAAAAGATATGAGAAATGATGATTTTCAGTGATTGCCATGTCCGATACTTACTTACACTAAGCTGCCAACTCGTGAACACCCCTGCCTTACTCACCTCAAATTCATCATTTTTGTGTTTATTTATTTGATGCTTTGTATCCCATATTTTAGTGCATAAGATGTGAGAAATGATGATTTTCATAGTGATTGCCATGTCCGATACTTATTTACACTAAGGTGCCAACTCATGAACATCTATGCCTTACTTCAAAATCATCATTTTTGAGTTGAAATTCAATGAATTCATGCTTTGTGTCCATTATTAAATGCATATGGTGTGAGAAAAGGTGATTTTCATAGTGATTTCTATGCCTGATACTTACTTACACTTGCTGGCAAGTTGTGAGCACCTATGCCTTACTCACCTCTAAATCATCATTTTTTGGTTAAAATTCAGTTAATTCATGCTTTGTGTGCATTATTTATGTGAAAGGGGACTTAAATAAGTGCTATGCATGTCCGGTAGGGAGGTAGGTAGGTGGTTTTCTGATTTAGGTTAGGTTAGGTTAGGGTCATGAATGACCAGTGCTGGAGCTTCAGGGCCACTATCCGGACAAGACCACTTTCCACTCATGCCTTTGGCTCTATTACGTCGGATAGTGGAGGTATTACTGTACTGTATATGGTTTTCTTTGGTTTTTAGTGTATTTGTGTAGGTAATGGAGGCAAAACGAGCTATGTAGCTGTCCCACACAGAGCTGGCGGAATGTTCTGAAGCTGGAGTATTTCAAGAGGACTGTTGACATAACATTACAACCCTGAGTGACACAAAAACCCTTGATTGTTATTGTGGATGATGTTTGTGTGTGTGTGTGTGTGTATTTACCTAATTGTGATATACAGGAAATGAGCTACGCTCGTGGGGTCCCGTCTCTGTTTCTCAACGAGTCAAATTTAACTTTAAACTCATTTAAGTTTTTAGACTGGACGATCTCTTTGTCCAGTCCATTCCACAGGTCTATGCATCTATACGGAAAACTATATTTCTTGATGTCCTTCAAGCAGCGCGGCTTCTTCAGTTTCAGTCCATGTCCTCTTGCTGCTCTCTTATCCCATAAAAACAGATCTTCTCTATCAATTTTATCTACTCCCATCATGGTCCTGAACACTGCAATCATGTCACCCCTCTCTCTGCTTTCCTCTAAGGATGGCAAATCCAGCCTTTCTAGCCTCTCACTATATGACAGATCTGCCAAACTGGGGACCATCTTGGTTTCTGTTCTTTGTATTCTCTCAATCTTGTTTATATCTTTCTTTTTGTGTGGGGACCACACTACTGCCGCATATTCTAACCTGGGGCGGATCATGGCCACTATCAGTTTTTTCATCATCTCTTCATTCATGAAATGGAATGCCACTCTTATGTTGGTCAAGAGTTTATATGTCTCTCTAACTATCTTGTTGATGTGTTTTTCAGGTGACAAACTATCCTGGAACAGCACTCCTAAATCTTTCTCTTCTCTCGCTTTTGTGATTGGTTCATTACCCATCATATAGTTCAGTGATGGTCTCTTGGTGCTTTTACCCATTTCCAATATTTTACACTTTTTTGCGTTGAATTTCATTTCCCACATCCGGCTCCATTCATGTATCCTATCCAAATCCTCCTGCAGCATTTTACAGTCCTCCTCAACCTCTACCTTCCTCAAGATCTTGGCATCATCAGCAAACAGACTTGCATAACTGTTTACTCCATCTACCATATCATTTATGTAAATCAGGAACATTACTGGCGCCAACACCGAGCCCTGTGGGACACCACTTGTTACTTCTCTCCATCCAGACATCCTGTCCTTTATTACTGTCCTCATTTGTCTGTCTCTCAAAAAGTCTTTCATCCATTCCAGGAGGTTACCCTTCAGTCCTCCTATATGCTCTAGTTTCCACATTAGTCTCTTATGGGGTACCTTGTCAAAGGCCTTCTCCAAATCTAAATATACACAATCCACCCAACCGTCTCTCTCCTGCAGCACATCAATCGCTCTTGAGTAAAAGCTCAACAAGTTGGAAACACATGACCTTCCACTTCTAAATCCAAACTGACTTCCAGTCAAAATACAGTGCTTCCTCCAATTTTGCGAGAATATGGTCGACAAAAAACCTCGCAAAATCGAAATTCGCAAAGTTTAAACAATTAAATATATGCAATAAAGGTAAATTGGTCGACATCACCCCAAGTTAGGCACTTTTTCCCACTCGTTCTCTCGACTCTACCTCTTAATTTTATGATGATAAATGAAACAAACATGGACTGATGTATTGTACAGTAATATTATGAAAACATCATAGGTAAGAAACATAAAAAAGAAAAAATGCATATTTACACTGATGTGAAGACTGGCGTGGTGTACGGGACTGGTAGCGGGGCAAGGCTTGGGTGCGACTACTGTGGTGTAAACAAACGTGGCGGGGCGGCAGAACACCGAACTAGGAGGCACAGTACGCCCAGCGAACCACGACGTCACTACTCCGTGTGGCAAAGTAGTGCGGGAAGACGACTTTCCCACCACTCGACCTCGCAAAGTGTGATCGCTCGCAAAGCTCATAAATGTTAAAAAACAAATGACTTGGAACTACCTCGCAAAATTGGTGATTCGCAAAATTAAAGTTCGCAAAGTTGAAGGATGTACTGTACTCATCTCTTCCAGATATTTTATCCACCTATCTTTCAGAACCTTCTCGCACAATTTTGCAACCATGCTTGTTAGGGACACTGGTCTATAGTTCAGGGGTTCTTCCTTGTTTCCTCCCTTATAAATTGGTACCACATTTGCTCTCTTCCATTCCCGAGGCACTTTCCCTTCTTCCAGCGAACACACAATTAAACTGTGAATCTTATCTGCCAGTTTTTTTTTTTTTTTTATGTGTCCGACTCTGAGCATAGGCTTCACAGCCTGCTATCAAGGCCCAGTTGTCCTCCTACAATCTACATGTCACCACTTCGGCGCTTAACACCCACCGTCCATATTGAATACATACTAGGGCTGTCTCATACAGGACTGGTGTATTGGTATTAGCGGGGTCATTTTTACGACATGTCGGCGGGTCTCCTGGTAGATCAGTAAAGCCTGATTTAATGAAATTCAAATTCTTAAACTGTTCCCTGCACCAGCGAGGATTCGAACCTGGGTCCCTCGGGACTGCAAGCCATCTCTCTACCGATCGAGCTACCGCCTCCCCAGTTGGTCTCTGCATTCCTTCAGTACCCAATTTGAAATTACATCTGGTCCTTGGGCTTTCCTTACATCTTAAGTTTCCAGTAATTTGTACACTTCCTGCACTTCCACTTTTATATCTTTTATCACTACACTCCTAGTCACTCCCTCCCCCTCCACAAACTCCCCTTCATTAGTAAAAACTGATTGGAAACG
>JAGKTI010023401.1:0-14819 GCA_018397915.1 Birgus latro
TACGTAAATTGTTAGTACCGAATTGGTACTCCCTTCAGTACGATGACGTGTAAAATATTACGTTCTGCATGCAACCAGATGATTGTATTCCTTTTAGTAGACATCTATACCTGAGAAGGGGTTAGGGATAATCTTAATTCTAACTCTTTCTATGCAAGTCATTCCTAAGATACATATGATTGTGTAGAGGTTACAAAACGATTATGCATCATCACACTGAGAGGGTTATGATGAATTTTGTTGTTACCTGCAGGAGTATAATGACATCTAACAAACTGTTCATACAGCAAGATCCTCAATTGCTTCAGGCCAAGGACATCATTATGGCCATGCACGCACAAGGGTGGTGGGTGTATTATTTCCCTAAAGGCCCGTGTGTGTTTGTGAGCAGTTTAACGCAATACAGTTTTCATACGACTTTAACCAAACCTGGTGGAAAGAGTTAAGTTTAGCCAAGAGGTTGGCCCGTTGCTTTTAGAGAAACAGTTCATATATCAAGATCGCTGGGTAAGGTCAACATAAACACATCTGATCTGATACAACCTAACCTTTGTTGACGGGGTTAATTACGACAAGGATGAAGAGCATTAATGTCTGAGAACAATCAGTCAGAGGTAAAGGTCACATGGCAAGGTCAAAGTTAAATCCGTGTGTGTGTGTGTGTGTGTGTGTGTGTGTGTATCATATACTACCGACTTGGACCATAAGCTTAATAACCTCATAACCAAAGACCCAGCAATCCTCCTACGTACCACACACCTCCGCATGTCATCACTTCATTGCTAACTCCCAGTCTCCACAGTGATTATATACTAACGGTGTCTCATGCAGGACTGCTGCACTGGTAATAAGGGGTGCTCTTACGGCGTGTTTGCGGGTCTTATGGTAGATCAGTTAAGTCAGTAAAAAAAAAAAAAAATGTTCTTTGTCCCCACGGGGAATTGAACCCGCGTTCATTAGAACAGTAGATCACCTCTCTATCGATTCAGTCATCACAAAACTGCTTAAACAGACTGATGTGATTTGGATCAAACACAGTGGAAGGGCTAAGAGTCATTATGTTGTTCTATTACTTTGTAGAAAAACAGGCCAAAGGTCAAGGTCATGGGCAGGGTCAAATGTTTGACTTATAACTCAACCAGTTTTTTTTCGATTTCAGCCAGACTTTCTAAAATGACTGAAGGTCAGTCATGGATGACGATACTTTATTTTGAGAATAACCGATCAATGTCCAAGGTCCCAAGCAAGGAAAACTCAAGCAGATTTTTTTTTTCTTTTGGACGGTACTTAGTGGAAGGACTGAGTGGCACTGAAGGATGGTGTCATTCGAATTTAAAGACAATCGGGCGAACATTTAGGCCAAAAGAAAAATCCAGATATTCAGCCCTTAGACCATTTGTCGGATGCTGGAGAGCTCCTTGTTAGTACTTCCCTCTTGCTATTGTCAGACGATATTTTTGGGCTTATTAGAGCAGCCACTTCGTGAATAGGTAAAAAAAAAAAAAACTATAACCTAATCTCTTAGGCTTGAAGTTACTCCAAATTTTGGAAAAAAAAAAAAAAAACGATCGTACAAACGCAATACAAAGTAGGACATCAAGTGACAGAGCTCAAGGCAACTGCCGTAAGGATTACCTTTCCAGCCAGTGTAAGTTAATTTTTTTTCTGCATACCGTTTTTCCTTTTCTGGTGCTATTAATACCTTCGACACGATGATTTTTTTTTCACCGTCACATAATTTCATTAAGCTTCAGAGAATTTTTCAACAGATGGTATCAGATGTACTGGTAACCTTGTTTTAACTCTTTCACTACGAGGGTATTCTCATACACATAAAATCATCAGACAGAAGGAAGAACAGAACAGTCACCGGCATATTACCTGTTTTTTTTCTTTTTTTTATGCAAGGAAGAAGAAACCAAAGGCCATGGGCCTGCATACTGTTCCTTCCTAGAAAAAACAAAAACAATACAAAAGAGAGCCAAATTCAACATCCAGTCATTTCGAGATGCCTGGACACATTGCGTTTGAAAGACTGGAGATCATAGGAAGTAGGGAATACAGACAGAGAAAGACAGTTCCAGAGTTGACCAGTTGCATAAATGAAGGACTGGGAGTAACGGTTAACTCAGTTGCATTAGAGCATTGGACAGAAAAGGGATGAGAGTTTGTTGCTACTTGGGTACTACGTGCCCGTAGTAGAGGTGGAGGGATGCAAGCAGACAGTTCAGAGGAACAGTGACCGTTGAAGTAGCGATAAAAGAGAGATAAAGATGCAACAGTGCGGCGAAGAGACAAAGGTTCAAGGGAATCAATAAGAGGAGGAGAGTTAATGAGACAAAAACCCTTTGACTCCACCCTATTGAAAAGAGCTGCATGTGGGGAGCCACCCCACATATAAAAGTGGGCGAATAAAGCCCATTATGATGTGGCAGGGGTAAACCAGTTTTGCTATAGGGCCCTGCTGGGGATGTCACTGACTTCACTGCGTAGTTGACCCTCGTGCGGTGTGGTGTGGTGAGGATCTGTCCCTTCTCCCATTTGGGGCTAAGATGCGAATGAATGTGTATGAGTGGATGAGTAAATTGGTAGTGTGTTGACCTGTCTCGGCTACCTCCCTTTTCTTGGGGGAAGCAGCCTAGGTATATAGATAGATAGATAGACAAGGTCAACAACTGTGCAGGGGCAAAGAAAGTTCAGAGTCAGTTTAGCACACCTAATCTCTTGGAAGCAGATTTCACAAGAGATGTAATATGTTCTTTCCAAGATAAATCCCGAGAGAATGAGACCCCAAACATGTTCAAGGATGATGCTGGACTGAGCTGGACATTATTAAACATTATTGGGCAATCCTGAGGAAGATTTTGTCGGGTTGATAAGTGTAAGAACTGAGTCTTTGATGTATTAAAAATAACAAGATTATTTTAACCCCAATCAGAGATACGAGCCAAGTCAGAGCTTAGGTGTGCCATAGCCTCATCCCTTGTTTGTTGAAGTAACTGCTGAGATGGACGTTGCGGAAACCGAATGGAAAGGTGAAGGGTGGAATCATCGCATATGAGTGGATGTACACAGCTTAGATGGTCATTGATGAATAAAAGGAAGAGAGTTGGTGATAGGACAGAGCCCTGAGGAACACAACTGTTGACAGGTCTAGGAGAAAAACGATGGTCGTCTACAACAGCGGCTATAACGACCAGAAAGAAAGCTAGAGATGAAGGCACAGATAGAAGGATAGAAACCGTAAGAGGGCAGTTTGGAAATCAGAGATTTATACCAGACTCCATCGAAAGCCTTTGAGATATCAAGTGCAATGGAAAAGCTCTCGCCAAAGTCCCGAAAGGAGGATGACCAGGAGTCTGAAAGGTAGGTGAGAAGATCGCCAGTGGAGCATCCCTGGCGGAACCCATACTGACGATCAGAAAGAAGGTTGTGACAGGAAAGATGCTTTAAGATTTTTCAGTTAAAAGTTGACTCGAAAGTTTTTGAGACACAGCATGTTAAAGCAATTGGACGATAGTTAGAGGGTTGGAAATGGTCACACTTCTTTTTGATTGGGTGAATGAGAGCAAACTTCCAGCACGAAGGAAAGCTACAAGTTGACAGACAATGGCGAAAGAGTTTACCTAAGCAGGGTGTAAGCACAGAAGCACAGTTTTTGAGGACAACAGGAGGGACTCCATCTGGCCCATATGCCTTGTTACTATTGAGGCCAGTGATGGCAGAAAATACATCAGCAGAAGAAATTTTAATGTTAGTCATGAGGAAGTCAGAGGGGGGAAGTGATGGAGGAACAGCACCGGAATCGTCTAGGGTGGAATTGGAGGAGAAAGTCTGAGCGAAGAGATCTGCTTTATCAGTAGAAGAAATAGCGACAGAGCCATCAGAGTAGAAAAGAGGAGGGGAGGATGATGAGGTAAAGTTGTTAGAAAGGTTTTTGGCAAGGTGCCAGAAGGAGCTAGAAGAATTCGAGGTGAAGAGTTGAGAACATTTAGCAGGGAGCGAAGAACAGACTTAGCACGATTCCGGGCAGAAACATAAAAAAGATGTGATTCAGAGGTGGGTTGGCTCCGGTACCTTTTATAGGCCCTCTCCTTGTTGCGGACAGCATTAGAACAAGCGTAATTAAACCATGGCTTTCTTGCATTAGTCAGGGGATTTGAGAAAAGAAAGTATGTTTTCATGCCTGAGAGAATAGCCTCAGTAATGTGCAAGGCACAACCAGACGGCTCCCGGCCATGGAAGCAATAATCATTCCAAGGAAAATCAAAGATGTACTGCCTGAGGGCCTCCCAATCTGCAGCTCCAAAGTGCCACAGACGGCGTTTCTTTGGAGGGTCCACAAGCCGTACTGGAGCGATAGGACAGGTTAAGGTAATAAGGTTATGATCGGAGGAGCCCAACGGAGAGAAAAGATTAACAGTGTAAGCAGAAGGATTAGTTGTTAGGAAGAGGATAAGTACGTTGGAACTCTCTCCAAGGCTTTCAGGGATATGGGTAGGGTGCTGTACAAGCTGCTGTAGGTCATTATGGACAGAAAAGATGTAGGCTTGTTCACCAGGTGGATCAGTGAAAGGACAGGAGAGCCAAAGATGGTGGTGAACATTGAAATCTCCTAGAATGGAGATTTCAGAGAAAGGAGAAATGGATAGAATGTGTTCCATCATAGAAGTAAGATAGTCAAAGAACTTTTGATAGTCAATAGAATTATGAGATAAGTAAACAGCACAGCTATATTTAGTCAGAGAATGACAGGAGAGCCAAAGCCAGAGAGTAGAGAATTCAGAAGAATCAAGTTCAGGAATACGAGAGCAAGATAGATCATTCCGTACATATACTCAACAGCCACTTTGGCTTTGAAATGAGAATAGAGAAAGTAGGAGGATGCAGAAAAGGGTTTGCTGTCAGTTGCCTCAGACAGCTGAGTCTCAGAGAGGAAGAGAAGGTGAGGTTTAGAGGAGGAGAGGTGATGCTCAACAGAGCCAAAGTTAGAGGAAAGGCTGCGAATGTTACAAAATTGAAGGGTTGAGTAAGACAATGGTTCCAGACAGCTCCTAGAGTCGTCACCGGGAGAGGGGCGGATGGTGGGGCATTTATGGCCCTCCCCCCTGGGGACTTCGAGGCTAGGTTATTCTTTGCCATTTCATTAATTTTGAAAAGGAAGTGTAGTATGTAGCATGCATGTAGTTTGGTGTTGACAGTTAGAGAAACTTGTACTGGAGAGCATGCTGGCCTACTCTCTATGTTACTGAGACACTGGAAAAGTTCAGCAAAGTTGGATGGTCAGGAACTAGTCCTGAGGGCTGATGAAATGGGAGCTCCAGCTCTCCTTGTCATCAGCTTTCCATCCACCTTGGGAGTACTGCCCTGCTTGACTGGTGCTACAGTGTGTTTGTACAGCACACATTCATCTGGCATGCTCTGATTACGGGATTCGCCTTTGAACTGAATGTAGATAACCTTACGTACTCGTATTCTCTACTTGTCTGTGTATTTTTTGATTAGAGTCTATTGCAGCTCATTACGTCCTCAGACCGCTTCCAACAGCTCTTGCCTATGAGGAGAGCCGGTTGCGCATGGTTACCACGTCCAACTTGCAATGAGAAGAATCCGAGTACGAGTATCAGCTCAGTGATGGACAAACTATTTCTACCCTGTGTCTGGCACCTCAGAATTATTGATTGGGACTTGAATGTAAGATCGAACGTTAAGTTCGTATTCATGGGAAGAAAGAGTTATCATTTTATTATCTGCTTTAATGACCCTCCTGAGGTCGATCTGTTTTAATTGTAAATATGTTTTTCTTCCTTCTATAGCCACCCACATCACCTTTATCCGTCCCCATCACCGTTTTTCCCTTTCCCATGATTCCAACAAGCTCGTTTCTACACACTTTTCTACTGGAGGAAATTTTTGGTAACTTTATCACTAAAAAAAAAAAGTGAGAACATTCGCCATTTTCCACCTTTCATATTATCTAGACAAACAAGGGGCGATGTCACGAATTTTCTACATCGTGAAGTTATGTAACGTAAATCGTGACATCGAGTGATTTTGCGGGAGCAACGAATGATTCTGAAAAGCACGAGATTTTGCTCATTCTCTCAACCGTCCACTCGCGTACTTGTATTCACATCAAGTTGTCAAAACTTTCGTCATTCTCTCGCGAGTGATTGTCTTTGTGTACAGACAATGCATTCCTCTGAGCGATAATTTCTGAATTATCGCTTCTGCCTCCCTGGCCGTTACCCGGCCACATCCTTTCAGATGCCCTTATGTCGGACACTCAAAACCACAGTCAGTCTCTTCCTTAGTCTCTGGGTGTGTGGTTGCGCTGTACAGAAGCTCGAGCGATCTCTTTTCTTAGCGATTTCAGGTCTCAGCTTGTATTGGCGCGTATTCCCGAAGCTCCCACCAGCATGGTGATCGACTAGAGCAGCGACGGTCTCATCCATACCGATTAGTATCTTCTTTTTTTTTTTTTTTCCTAGGCTTAAGTTTTTGATTATTTAGCTATTTGTCTGAGTGTTTGAGTGACTGCATTTCCCTTTCTTTGATTTGAATTGATTCATGTAATGTAAATTTATTTTCTTGTATTCAGTAAATTTACAGTTCGTTTTCTTGAGCTTTGTTAAATGTAACAGTCGTGTTTGATTTCCCCACATATTTACTACACTTTTGCTACTCCATGTTAGCACAACTCTTTATATTAATCACGACTGGTACTTAGGCCAGCTTTTGGTATTAATTCTTAAATCCGTTGTGCTAGCTGGGAGTTTGGCTCAGCCAAGATCCTGTTTATTATTATTATTATTATTTTTGAATGTTAAGGGGAGAAACTAACTTTCTCAGAGGCCAACGGTACAATAATGCAGCCTACTTGAGCGTTTAGTCTCTGCTGTGTACTGTTGAGAAAGTATATAAATTCTCGACTCTAGAGAATTGGCGAAGTAAGCCAGCATAAAAGTAAAATCGCTACTTGATTTCACGAGTCGATTCTCTCGTAATAATCGACTCGATAGACATTCCTAGCACACATAGCTATACATTATATACTCTATTATACAATATTCCATTTTCCCCCTGACAGGCGATCTGGTAACCCTAAGAACAATGACGATTTACATATGAGAGAGATCTGACGTCACATCATAAGATTAGTGGAAACATAATAATCAGCTTGCTCTTTTCAGCCATATATCATAGAAAACGGAGAAATCTAGTGACCCTGATGACTGTTGAAATGCAGAAAAAGCACACACAGACCTGAACCTTCAGTTACATCTTGCAGAAAACAGGGAAGTCAGGTAAATCTAAGAATACTGTAAATAAATAAACAGTAGACAACGAACGACATACTTGATAGACGCATAATCTACAAAAATAAATAGAGAGAGAAACCCTCACCCCTCAATCACGTTCTCTGGGAAAATAGTTGAACACATGATAACCCAAAGAATTGGAATTATATAAAAAGCAAGCATGCATCCTCACATTTCAGGCCTTTAATCTAGAAAAATAAGGACAGACATAGACAGAAGCTAGCGATCCTACAAGCAGAGGAAATATATAAATAGAAGAAGTCTAGCACCATCAACAGGAGCAACCCGTACAGGCTTAGACTAACGGATGGTATTAAATAATAATCGATCTTCAACTTTCACTCATATCACCGGTATCTCAATCAATGGAGAAAGATTCACTACCCATATAACAAATGAAAATATATAAAGACTGCACATTGAAGCGCATACTTGATAAACATTAAAGAAAAAATATGGACTAATATAACCCACAACATTCAGTTACAAAACCTCGAAAGGAAGAAAGAGGAATCAAGGGACTCTATAAACAGCGGGAGAATATAAATGGCAGACATAACCCCTAATCTTTCAATCCCATGTTCTCCAAAATCAGCAGGAAATCAAGTAAACCTACGACCTGTGAAAATATGTAAAGGGTAAACATCAAACCAGATATGTGACAGGCAAGCAGTTTTGAAAAAAATGAAAAGAAAAATATAGTAACCCTGAAAAGAATGGAATATATATATGCCAGGCAGACTCACCCCTTCAGTCACACAGGCTATTAAGGAGACACCCACCAACAACTTATCTGGCAAATCTGGGGTAAATCCAGTAACCCTAATAGTGCAGATATATAAAGGGCAGACACAAGTACTTGCTTTCGTTGGCTCATATTTTATAGCGCTTCTTCCTTACCTGTTCATATCTGCAGATGACACGTACATATTTTCCTTTTCTTTGGCTATACACCATATGTCGATGACCAAAGGCTCAAAACAAGAGGCAAGAGGATCCCGAGACACAGTAAACAAAATAAATTGTTAAGGATGAGATGCTAGAAGGCCTCCCAAGTTAGGGAGATTACCGGCCATAGGCCCTTACTTTTTAGTCAAATATTTTCAGTTCTGGGAGAGAATGAACAGTAGTAACCCTAAGATTGGTAATGTATATAAAGGGGAGAGACTTAGTACCGCCTTGAAGGCCTACAATAAGACTGGCAGAAATATAATCAATTATGTACATCTTTCATACATATTATCTAGGAAAATAGTTAAAAACCTAGTAACCCTAAGACATGTAGGAATACGTTAGGACACTTTTCGATTTTGACCTTTCTCTTACATTTTCTGTCTATTGCCAGACGCCATAATTCCGTAAAGGGAGGCCATTTGACTTTAAGTTATTTGTTTTACAGGGAGGGGTACTAACCCTCCACCAGCCCACTTATTGACACGTTGGTAGCCCGTATGGTTTGGTTATATGGTTACCACCCAGCGTTGTAAATGGTTTCTTGGCTTACAGGAAACCATTTGGATTGTCACTCAATGAAAAGCCACCTGTAAAGGAAAGAAAAACAATAAGAAGTGATAGGAAAGATGGAAGAAACAGGAAAAGAGGAGAGCAGGCACAGAAAAAGAATGATTAAGGCTAAGGAAGAAGAAGGCAGCACTACATCAAGTGAGTAGATGATGAAGGCCACCACCTACACTCTAATCTAAAAACCAAAAGAATGCCAAGAATATCCACATGGAAGAAATATATTGACAGATTTATTGCAACAACAACAAAAACTATTATTGATCCTCATCTTTCTCAGTAGAAATAAATAAATAAATAAAACTACAAGAAACAAGCGAAGCGTTCAAACCTTAAGAATGGTGGCAATATATATAAGAACATTGATGGACATCAGCTTTTTAGTCACGCAATCAAGGAAAGTAGTATATAATCTGGTAATCCTGAGAACGGTGAAAAGTATACAAAGGGCCAGAAAGTACCGGCACCTTGAAGCACTCCAACGAGGGGACGGTAGGTATATAGGGAGGCGCGGAACCCCTTCAGGAGAAGCAATAATTTACCAGGCGCCCCATGGCCTTTCTTTACATAATGGAAGTGACGGCAGCTCAGCAGGTACTTTACANCTTTACACGAACGTCTAGGGGAGAGAGAGAGAGAGAGAGAGAAAGAGAGAGAGAGAGAGAGAGAGAGAGAGAGAGAAATGGGGAGGTTTGGTGAAATATGTTACAAAAATTTACATAAAAATTGAGAATCAATCACGAAGCTTTTTCAGTTGAAATAAAAGTTGTGCGTAGTTGCGACTGTTTTGTTCAGTCTGACGTTCTCTTTAATAAAACAGTTCCCTCCAGTAGATAAAAGTATGCAAGTAAGCTCTTCTTTTTTCAGTAAACTTGGCTCTTTTATGTATTACCCCTCCTCCCATTAAAAAAAAAAATGAATATACAAAATTTTGATTAATCTAAAATAAAATCGTTCCCTCCAATCAATAAAAGAATGAAAGTAAGTTTTTATATTTTCAGTAAACCTGGGAGTTTTGTTTCCCCCCTCCCCCCAAAAAAGGGCAAATAAGTATACAGAACTTAGGATTTAGTTCCAACACGATATATTAAAACACAATTAGAAGAATTTAAAACAATATAAAAAGGTACTAGTATTTTCTCTTTTTCCAGTTGCCTTGGCAATTGTAATATTACATCCTATAATAATTCTATAATTTCTTGGTCAATATATAAGTATACAGTGCTTAAACTATGCCCTGTCATTAAGCTCAGACACAAAAAAAAAACTGTAAACAATGCAATGCTTATTGTTTGTAGTTTCTAATATGAGTTTCCTTCAGGTTAATACATACAAGTAAGTTCTCCTCCGTCAGCAATGTCTACAGTTTTTACGCTACAGTTTCCAATATAAAATAAAGCAATAAAGAGTAAAGTTCTGTTTCAGATAAATCAAAGAATGTACCGGAGTTCTCTCCTTAAGTATTAACTTTTTTTTTTTTGTCAGGAATGTCGGCAGTTATCTACATTTCTCTCTCACAAAAGATAGAAGTTGTTAATTATTATCCATTGCTTAGACTGTAAGCTTTACACTCCGGGTATTAAACCTGAAGACGAATAGAATAATGGAAACTACACATTACAAAATATCTTTCTCCTGGAATCTTGACCGTTATATCTATTAAACTTCTTTTAACACAATACATAAACTGTTCATTAGTATGCAGTGGTAAGAGGATAGGGCCTTTACCCTGGTAATTTTCAAAACTCCTTGGGATCGAAGGAAAAAAATACAAATAAGTTCATGTTTGTCGGTAATCGTCGTATATATATATTTTTTTATTATATTGAAAAATTATACGTAAGTTGTTGATCAATAAATGATACTTAGAATGTACCTGGGGATTAAACTTATACACAGAGGAATGGAAACAACGCATTCACAGGCGGTGCCCAGACAAGAGAGAGACAGAGGCTCACCAACATGGCTAGATGAAACACAAATATCCGCTGCACCGTCCCTCCTCCACCCCTGCTGGCCCACACAAAGATAGTCAACAGTGCTAGAATCATTTTTGAAGGTATTAACACTCTAAGGATAATATGACTCACTTTCAGCGAAATAATATCATCTGGCATTAGTTAGAATAGAATGTTAGAATTGTCTCGTTCATGCGAGGGTTAATGAAACCAGTATTAACAATCACTCCCAGCTCAAAATCTTCTGGCGTTAGCTGGAAGAGAAAACTTGAGCCATCCCGATCAAGAGAAAGTCAATAGTACCGATTTACAGCCTTATTCTTACATGCCTCACTTAAGTGAACAAAGTTGTTTGCCACTATATGGAATAGAATACTAAAAATGAGTCCAAACCATCGGAGGACTGGTGTTCGTACCAGTAGTTACATTCATATGACTCGCAGCTGAATTAGGTCTTCTGGTGCTATTGGTGTAGAGTACTATACTTGCTCCGACCATATGAAGGTTATTTTAGATTAATTTTGGGGGTTATCTTACTTAATATACAATATATTATTTTCTACATTCACGCTCATTCTTACAAATTCTTGGATATAGTATTTTTAGTTGTTGTTGTTGTTGTTTCTGTCACCAGTATACTATATAAAACTGCGAGTATGGAAAAATCGGTATCTGTTCCATAAAGTGAAAGGTAAGGCTTTTCCATCCCGTAGAATGCCGTTAGAAAACAAAACATAACAGAGCCTAATTCAAAGACAACGATATCTAGCAACGATTAAGTATGTGATGAATGCTGTTAACATCTAGTATACATCTTAGTGAATAAATTGGCTCAAAAAAGAAAGGTATCAACTCGTAATCGATTGTCTTCCTGCTCTATCTCCTTTGAACAGAAACAGTTGAATGCTTGGAGATAAAGAGAAAAAGGACAGTGTTAGATTTCACCTTGGGAAGTAAAAACAGCGCTTCTTTATTTAATAAATATAGATGATAGTAGTAGATTTGTTGCAGTTGAAAGGAGAATAGCCAAAACTAGTTTAAGCTAGACAGAAACAATGAATTAGCGTACAACTGGAAATGTCTATGCAGAACTAGTTGCCCCGGAAGGTAGTTGGGAAACCACTAACGGACAAGATAAAAAAAAAAAAAAAAGTTACGCCTAGTCTGTACTGAATGTTGTAGTAAAAAATCGTTTCAACAGTAACTTAGTATGAAGAAACTGGGTCTAGCAAATTGCCATAGTGAATACAACTAAAAAATGTCTCTGGAGCAGGTGAGCAGTAGTAAATTTCATCTTCATTACTTTTCCATTTACTGCTTTATTTCCATCAGTTTCAATCACATCAGACCGTTTTATTCACCTGTAGTGTACGGCAACTTTTTGCTCAATAGTTTTAGCATCCTTCACCCTTAAGAGAAGTAAAGCATACTTGTGTATGCAGGCAATGCTTAATGGCATTATTATTAGGCGATTAGTAATAAGAGAAAAAAGTACGGAACATGAAGCAGAAAAATAGTGCTGTGCAATTTAGCCGTGTGATGAGGATTACTCGTGTTGCTTTTAGCGCTGAAGTCGAATTTTTTTTGTTACCTTAATGATATACCCCAGGCATTTTGTTATTTGTTTTTTCTGTGTATGTCCTTAGGAAAGTATTACTAAGGCTGTAACCTTCAAGTTAAGGGAGTTTGTGGTGTTGCTTTAATCCTACTTCAGTATCGTTTGTATTTTTTTTTTTTTAATGTGTCCGACTCTGGGCATAGGCTTCACAGCCTGCTATCGAGGCCCAGCAGTCCTCCTACATACCATACACCTCTACATGTCACCACTTCGGCGCTAACACCCACCGTCCATATTGAATACATGCTAAGGCTGTCTCATACAGGACTGGTGTATTGGTATTAGCGGGGGTGTTTTTACGACATGGCGGGTCTTCTGGTAGATCAGTAAAGCCTAATTTAATGAAATTCAAATCCTTAAACTGTTCCCTGCCCCAGCGGGGATTTGAACCTGGGTCCGTTGGGACTGCAGGCCACATCTCTAACGATTGAGCCACCGCTTCTTTCATCCTTTTCCCTTCTCATTCCAGCCGGTCAGGTGAGTTACTGATCACCTATCTGTTCATTATATTCTTGCTGGTGCCAGAAAAATAATTTGATCCTTTAACAGTTTGCGATAAAGCCACCTCACTTACGAACCACGGTAACTGAGGTGCTCAGGGAATGAAGTTGGCGAACCAAATGGAAGAAAACATAACTTGTTAGTAATAATGGCAGCTATGCTAGTCGTCAGATATCGTAATGGGTATGATGCTTTCTCATACCATATCATGGCGAAACTAAGGAACTGATCATGATGCTTCCTTTACGCATGAACAAAAAAATCATAGAATATCATTGTTTAATGGCAAGCTATGCGAAATAATTTACTTTCATTATGTGCCTCACGCCTTAACTGTTAGTACCTAGTTTTTGTGGCCACCCCTTACGGGAAGAGGGTGTCTCGCAATAGACAGAGGTAGATAGACCTAGTTTTCACTGAAGTATCTGGTAGGTAAATGCTAGGAATACTTTGCTTCTTTCCAACAAAGCGTTTGTTAAAGCTCGTTTTCACTGAATATTTAGCTAAAACCAAATTTCAAACACTCTAATCTTATATTTCGGGTTTACCTCAGCCTCCACGGTGAAAATAGTTCTACCTAGGTAAAGCTATTTGCGTGACCTCCGCTTCTCACTAGTATAAACTGGTTCTAATTCCAGGTTTTGGCTGTAATAGATTTAATCACTAAATTTCTAGGTCAGCAACGGCCAAGAGAAGGTCGCGTCATTCGAGAAGCAGACAGCAGTTTAGCAGGTCAGGAAATATACCGGTAGTACAGATTTATAATGGGAGGAAGAAGTAGCAAGGACACCAGATGAAGGGATAAATTGCGTGAATGTAGGAAACTGTGAGGAAGCAGAATAACACACTGTAAGAACAGAAAATGTTGAGAGGGGTTTTGTCCTGCTGTAGACTGAAGCAGGCTAATATTAATAAGTGAGGATTTGAGCTAACTGGAAGAACTGCATATGAAAAGGATAGATGGTGAGCAAAAGAATATAACTAAATTACAGAATTACTCACAATGGTTGGTCGGCTCCGTAAGTTATAGCTTGAGAATACTGACAAACATTTGCATTAGTGTGGTGGACAAAGAAAAAAAAGAATGAATGTGTAAATGGACAGACGCATTCAGTTCGTCTCTGCCCATTTAGTCCGGTAACGCAATTTTTTCTCCAACAAGGAAAGCATGTTTTTACCTCTGTTTGTCTGTTTGTTTGTTTGTTTCTCTCTCAGCAGGATTACTCAAAAACTAAAAGAGAGACTTGGACCAAATCTGGTGGGTAGATAGCCCATGCCCCAGAGAACAATCGATTAATTTTTGGGACCGATCCGGATCGTATTACAGATTCTGAATCCGGAAGTACGTTGCCCTTGTCGTAGAGATGCCTTCTACTTAGTGTCTCTCTAGTTTTTTTTTTTTTTGTTATCATTAGACAAATTTATTTACCTCAAGACAGACATCTCGAAATGGAGGGGTTGGGTTTAACCATCATTTACCCTTTCGACACACCAGAGATTTATCTCTCCGATAAGGATAGTATGTTGTCACTCCTCTTTGCTTGTTTGTTTGTTAACAGTATTACTAAAAAACTAAGAAAGACTGGAACCAAATTTGGTGGGTAGATAGCCATTGTCAGAGGGAGCAATCTATTAACTTTTGGGACGGATCCAGATCGTATTACAGATTCTGGATCAGAAAACTATTTTAGTGAAACCCTATCATTGATGAGAAAACCGAACCCATAATGAAGAGTGGTGTGGAAATTACGTTGCCCTCGTCAGAAAGATGCGCTCAACCTAGTGCCCCTCAAATTCTTAGTTTCAGTTTAACCTTCTGGTGGTTGTCTAAGTAAAATTTAAAAAAAGGGCGTCATCTGTGTTAAGCGACTGAAGTAGGAATGATTTTGGCAGAGTTAG
>JAGKTI010023402.1:2724-14819 GCA_018397915.1 Birgus latro
TGATTGCTCTGCATCATTCCTTCCTTCCTCTTTTCTCCCCTCTTTCTCCATCGCACTTCTCTCCGTTTCTCCCTTCTTCCTCCCTTACGTCATAATTCTCTCTCTCTCTCTCTCTCTCTCTCTCTCTCTTAATTCGCCGTATGACTTCTGTATATAACCTCCACCAAACGCTTCCTTTTATCCGTTCAGAAGTTGAAAGTTAACACATTGTACCTGCAGTTGACCATGGATTCTGGAGTAGATGTATACCCCATATATCCAAGGACGAAATTAAAATAAAATCATTCTGTCATTCCTCGTATTCATTATAAAAATTAGTAAGGGTGGGTCAAAAAGTAAAATAAAGTCTAGGCTCAATAATTTACGTCATTTTTTTTTTTTTTCAACTGTGGCTGCAGGTTTGTCTGAGTATGCGACGAGCCTCCAGGGTACATAAAGGGCTTGGGTTAGTGTGAAGCATGTGTTTTCCCTCGTATGTCATTAAATATTTCATGTGGACTACAAACGTCGATACTGGAAAGGGGCCTGGCTCATAGAAAATGTACCTTGACATCACAGAAAATTGTCACCTGTCTTTGAGTTGACGGGGGTACGATGATAATCTTTCCTAGTGAAGTTACAAAGAAAAATTTCATTGTTGAAATTAAAAACAGTGATTTTTAAAATAATAAGGACTGAATACCAGAAGCCTGGGTTCTATTAACAACTTTTACTTTGATGACGCATTTCTTAGTTTAGCCTCGTTTTGCGGTTTCCAGACGACTTTATTTTGCTAAATTTAGGAGACTTCTCTAATTGGAGGGGTTAAATTCAGTCCTGATTAACCTAGCCATGATCAGAAGTCTTTAACTTGAATGAAATCGTGTGACAGCCTAAGATAAAACATACGCCTTCGTAGTGAAAGGATTAAATGCTGTTAGCGATCCACGGAGTACCCTTTACCTCGTAAGAAGTCTATTTTGTTCTGTATGGAGGCATTTTCAAAGGCTAAATGTTGGGTGGAGCATAAATGTCTGAATGCATGAACTTCTCTGTTTTGAAATGGCAAAAAAAGGGGTCGGGGAGAACGGTACAACTAGACCGTGGTTACCAGCCTTTTTACCTGCGCGGATACCTAATGACCTCGGTGCAGCTTGATACTGTCTGTGGGTCAAGGCCTACGTGCCAAGGTCGAGCAGGTGTTTCCATTGCCAGAGGGTTGGGCGTGTCAGTTGGTCCTGTCGTCGAAAATTACTGGGTCTCGTACAGGTGTGTGTCAGGTGTAGTGGTGGTTATTATGGTGAACGTGACTGCCTGACCTCCCCCCCCCTCCTCCCTTTTGTGTGAACTGCCATAGTACTCATCCCAGTGTCACCAACTCAGTGTGACCAGTGCAAATTGAGAATGAGGCCCTAACAGTCCGAACCCATGAGTGGCTTCCTTTGGCAGAGGGGTTGGGGTCACCTTTGCTTCAGCTCTCACGTCCAGGAAAACAGCAGAGCAAGAGAACAAATCCTGTTGCTGCAACTGCGTGTCAAAGCACTCACTTGTCACATGCATCCCAATTAAGGGGAGCCTCTGTGGCGGCTACAACTAGGGGAAACAGTGCCTCCCCCTCGGAGAGATCGTCCGTGGGTGGGGCTGCCTCCCCACTTTCACGCGTCCTTGCAGAGACTGTTAGACCAGTTATTTTCCCCACGTAGGAGGTGGTCATCAGAGCCCCTGTGCCATCTTCTGTTGTTCTGCTGTGCCTTTCACCTCATTCTCCCTGCAGTCTCTCTTCCAGGCAGTGGCCACTAAGCTGCACCTGGGGAAGTGATACACAGTGTAACGTCTGTCTGTAGGAGTAGCCTGTAGCACCAGTTGAGCAGGGCAGTACTTCCAAGGTGGATGGAAGGCTGATGACAGGGAGAGCTGGAGTTCCCGTTTCATCAGCCCTCGGGACTGGTTCCTGACCATCCCCCTTTGCTGAACTTTTTCAGTGTCTCAGTAACACAGAGAGTAGACCAGCATGCTCTCCAATACAAGTATCACTAACTGTCAATACCAAACTACATGCACACTATACACTACACTTCCTTTTCATAATTTGTAAAAAAAAAGAAAATGGAGCACTATAATCATACCTCGGAGTCCCCAGGGGGGGGGAACCATAAATACCCCCATCAGCCCCTCTCCCGGTAACAACTCACAGACCTGCATGGAACCACTGTCTGACTCACTCCTTCTTCATTTCTGTAACATTCGTGGCCTCTCCTCTAACTTTCGCTCTGTTGAGCACCACCTCCCCTCCTCTAAACCTCACCTTCTCCTTCTCTCTGAGACTCAGCTGTCTGAGGCAACTGACAGCAAACCCTTTTCTGTATCCTCCTACTTTCTCTATTCTCATTTCAAAGCCAAAGGTGGCTGTTGCGTATACAGTATGTACGCAACGATCTATCTTGCTCTCGTGTTCCTGAACTTGATTCTTCTGAATTCTCTACTCTCTGGCTTCGGCTTTCCTGTCATTCTCTGACTAAATATATCTGTGCTGTTTACTTATCTCCTAATTCTACTGACTATCAAAAATTCTTTGACTGTCTTACTTCTACGATGGAACACATTCTATCCATTTCTCCTTTCTCTGAAATCTCCATTCTATGAGATTTCGAAGTATAAAGAGATCCGGCCTTTGGTCAATGCCTGGTCATCCTCTTCTCAGGCTTGTCGGGGTTTTGAGACGAGGCTGACTAGGCTGCGAATTGGCCATACGCGTTTGACTCATGGGTTCCTACTGGACCGAGGGGTCCCACCCCAGTGTGACATCTGCCATGTCACAATAACTTGCAGACATATTTTATTGGACTGTCCGATCTATGCCCGTTCTCGAGTGAAATTTTTAACAAATAGGAGATCCCTATCAGTTGTTTTAGGTAATAGGGCAAATGTTTCTAGCCTTATGGCGTTTTTAAAGGAGACAGGGCTGTACTACAAGCTATGATTAGTGTTGTCATAGTTATGTTTTAGGGCTTGCTGTCTACATCTGTTTTCATTTTACCTACGATTTTGTATAATTATTGTATAGTAGTTTTCCCCATTTTTAAACTCACTCTTTTAAACCATCATCTTTCATACTTCACTCATCAAAGCGCTGAATGACCTCTCAGGTCCCAGTGCTTGGCCTTCGGCCTAAACTTCATATTCCATCCCATTCTATGAGATTTCAATGTTCACCACCACCTTTGGCTCTCCTCTCCTTTCACTGATCCACCTGGTGAACAAGCCTACATCTTTTCTATCCTTAATGACCTAGAGCAGCTTGTACAGCACTCTACCCGTATCCCTGACTACCGTGGAGAGAGTTCCAACATACTTGACCTTTTCCTAACAACTAATCCTTCTGCTTACACTGTTCATCTTTTCTCTCCGTTGGGCTCCTCCGATCATAACCTTATTACCTTAACCTGTCCTATTGCTCCGGTACGGCCTGTGGACCCTCCAAAGAAACGCCGCCTGTGGCACTTTGGAGCTGCAGATTGGGAGGCCCTCAGGTAGTACTTCTTTAATTTTCCTTGGAATGATTATTGCTTCCATGGCCGGGAGCCATCTGAGTGTGCCTTGCGCATTACGGAGGTTATTCTCTCGGGCATGGAAGCATACATTCCTTTCTCATATCCTCTGACTAATGCAAGAAAGCCTTGGTTTAATCATGCTTGTTCTAATGCTGTCCGCAACAGGGAGAGGTCCTATAAAAGGTACCGGAGCCAACCCATCCCTGAATCACATCTTTTATATATTTCTGCCCGGAATCGTGCTAAGTCTGTTCTTCGCTCTGCTAAAAATAATTTCATCCGTGCTAAATGTTCTCAACTCTTCAACTCGAATTCTTCTCGCTCCTTCTGGCACCTTGCCAAAAACCTTTCTAACAACTTTACCTCATCATCCTTCCCTCCTCTTTTCTACTCTGATGGCTCTGTAGCTATTTCTTCTACTGATAAAGCAGATCTCTTCACACAAACTTTCTCCTCCAATTCCACCTTAGACGATTCCGGTGCTGTTCCTCCATCACTTCCCCCCTCTGACTTCCTCCTGACTGACATTAAAATTTCTTCAGCTGATGTATTTTCTGCCATCACTGGCCTCAGTACTAACAAGGCATATGGGCCTGATGGAGTCCCTCCTGTTGTCCTCTAGAACTGTGCTTCTGTGCTTACACCCTGCCTAGGTAAACTCTTTCGCCTTTGTCTATCAACTTGTACCTTTCCTTCTTGCTGAAAGTTTGCTCTCATTCAGCCAGTCCCAAAGAAGGGTGACCATTCCCAACCCTCTAACTATCGTCCAATTGCTTTAACATCCTGTATCTCAAAAGTTTTTGAGTCAATTCTTAACAGAAGAATCTTAAAGCATCTTTCCTGTCACAACCTTCTTTCTGATCGTCAGTATGGGTTCCGTCAGGGACGCTCCACTGGCGATCTTCTCACCTACCTTTCAGACTCCTGGTCATCCTCCTTTCGGGACTTTGGCGAAAGCTTTGCCATTGCACTTGACATCTCAGAGGCTTTCGATCGAGTCTGGCATAAATCTTTAATTTCCAAACTGCCCTCCTACGGTTTCTGTCCTTCTATCTGTGCCTTCATCTCTAGCTTCCTTTCTGGTCGTTCTATAGCCGCTGTTGTAGACGGCCACCGTTCTTCTCCTAGACCTATCAACAGTGGTGTTCCTCAGGGCTCTGTCCTATCACCAACTTTCTTCCTTTTATTCATCAATGACCTTCTAAGCTGTACATCTAACCCTATCCACTCATATGCTGATGATTCCACCCTTCACCTTTCCATTCGGTTTCCACAACGTCCATCTCAGCAGTTACTTCAACAAAAAAGAGATGAGGCTATGGCACACCTAATGTCTGACTTGGGTCGTATCTCTGATTGGGGTAAAAATATTCTTGTTATTTTTAATGCATCAAAAACTCAGTTCTTACATTTATCAACCCGACAAAATCCTCCTCAGGATTACCCACTAATGTTTAATAATGTCCAGCTCAGTCCTGCATCATCCTTAAATATGCTTGGGGTTTCATTCTCTCGGGATTTGCCTTGGAAAGAACTTATTACATCTCTTGTGAAATCTGCTTCCAAGAGATTGGGTGTGCTAAACCGATTCCGAACTTTCTTTACCCCTGCACAGTTGTCGACTTTGTACACGAGTTTTATTCGCCCGTGTATGGAGTACAACTCTCATGTGTGGGGAGGCTCCCCACATGCAGCTCTTCTCAATAGGGTGGAGTCAAAATCTTTTCGTCTCATTAACTCTCCTACTCTTACTGATTCCCTTCAACCTTTGTCTCTTCGCCGCACTGTTACATCTTTATCTCTCTTCTATCGCTGCTTCAGCGGTCACTGTTCCTCTGAACTGTCTGCTTGCATCCCTCCACCTACTTCCTATGATCTCCAGTCTTTCAAACGCAGTGTGTCTAGGCATCTCGAAATGAACGGATCTTGAATTTGGCTCTTTTGTATTGTTTTTGCTTTTTCTTGGAAGGAACAGTATGCGGGCCCATGACCTTTGGTTCCTTTTTCCTTGCATTAAAAAAGAAAAAAAGATGCCGTTGTTCTTCGAGAGGACCTTGATGGCTTGATTCACCAGCTGCCCCGGCCATCCATTCTCCCCTGGGATTTGAACGGAAGGTAACCTTTGTGGGGCGATGTGACATCCAATCCACGAGAAGACTTGCTGCTGGTGTAAGTGGTGAATAACAAAGGGGATCCTACATATTTTCAGGTACATACTGGTGACCTTTCAGTGTATGACCTCACCTTGTCTTCACCTGACTGCAATAGATTTTATGTGGAGTGTCTTTGATAATCTCCGTGGAAAAGACCACTACCCGCTTTTACTACGCACAGTTGGCAGTCCACCAACATCACTTGTTCCTCATTGGTGTCTGGACTGGACTTCCTGTTGCCTTTCTTGGGACCTAAGTTTTCTTCAACCACTGGTGCAGGAGTTTCATAGTGTTGATGAAGCTGTACTGTGTTCCACTTTTACTCTTTACCAGGCAGGCGTAAGGGCCATTCCCAGAGCATCTGACTACTTTCCTCGTAAGGCTGTCCCATGATGGAACGTTGAGTGTTCAGAGTTCACAGAGCCTACAGAGCTGCACACTCTCATTTCCGTGCACAGAGGTAGGACGAGTTTTTAAAGGCGCAGTTCGCCGTGCCCGTACAAAATAAACGTAAACCGTAAAGAATCCACAGTGTTGCTCTTGAGCAACTTCCGTTTCTTCCATTCACTCCCCCACTGCTACATACCAGGTTTGGAAGTGGCTGCAGCAGATAGGCTACAAGGGAAATACTCATCAAACCCGTCTGTGCTGAGGATATATTGTGTTAGAATCTGGACAGGTTGTTATTGTTTTTGCTGAACAGATTTATACTCAGACCTTGTTGAAGGGACAGAAGTCAAGAGAGAGAGCAGTGGCAATGAGTTATTTGAGAGGAGGAAGTGAAGGAGCGTTGTGGTGTGGATGTGGATGTGATAGGAAGCGTTAGGAGAAACACATTAAGGTGGTTTGGCCATGTGGAGAGGATGGAGAGTGAGAGACTGACGAGGAGAGTGTATGTGAGTGAGATGGAGGGGGGTAGGGAGGGGGAGGCTAAGGATGAGATGGAGGAATGGAGTGGAGAGGTATATGAGAGAGGGGGGTGTGAGCTGGGAGTAGGGCGGTGAAATGGTAGGGGACAGAGCTACATGGAGGCGATTTGTTTGTGGCCACCCCTTACGGGATTAAGGCGTCTGACAATAGATGGATAGATAGATTTATACTGTTTCCATGAGGGTCTTTCAGCACCATATTTTGCCTATCATTTGCATTAGGAGAGAAGGAGAGATTGGGGCTGGATTTTCAGTCTCGCAGAGGGAAGACTTACAACACCCTACTTACTGTGAGAAAAATGAGGGCTGCCCTTGCTTCCTGCAAGGAGACGGCTCTAGGACACGATGGTATTCCATTTGAAATGGTTCGTCATTTAGGGGAGGGCTCCTTGGCCTTTCTATTGGTGTTGTTGAACAGGGTGTGGGAGGAAGGAGTGATGCCAGCAAGCTGGTGACTGGCCATAATCCTCCTAGTGTCTGAGCCAGGGAAGGACCAGTCCATTGTGTCCAACTTTCTCCCAATCTCTTGGACGCCTTGCATTTGCAAAATGTTTGAGAAAACGGTGAATGTACGCCTTGTTTGTTAAAAAAAAAAAAATGGTAGGGTTTTCATTTAAATTCCAGTGTTGGTTTTGGCAGATGAGATTCACTGTGGATAATCTTCGCCTTGAGTCGTCCATCTGCACCAGATACGCTTCCAGACAGCATCATGTAAGTTTTTTTTTCTTTTAACCTGGAAAATGAGCATGACATGCCAGCTTGGCGTTATGGCGTTTTATTTGATCTCCATTTTTCTGGTCCTTGGGGTCGCTTACCCGTTTTCATTCAGACTTCCTCCATGAGGGGAAGTCCCAGGTGCGTGTGGGATGTAAGCCCTCTCCCCTGTACACTCAGGCGGAGGGAGTGCCTGAGGGAACTGTTGTGAGTGTAACATTATTTGCTTTTGCAATTAGTGGAATAGTGGACGCCCTACCAGAGGGAGTGAAGAGCTCCCTCTTTGTAGATCCCATCTCTGTCTCATTTGCCGCATTCTGTATGTGTTCCGACTGTAACTTGCAATAGACCGAGCTTTACCTGGGCTGAGAAGCGCGGCTTTAAATTGCAATGCACCTCCACCGATTACGTGGGGTGCATCTTGACCCAGATATGCTTTTTTATTGCATGTAAGGAAGAGGTGAGGTTTTTGGGCCTCATCTTTGACTCTCGTCTTACCTGGGCCGCACATTTCAAACGGATAAAGGCATCCTGCATGAAGGTTTTGACATTTTTGAAGTTCTGGCTCTTACTAGATGGGGGTGCTGACAGAAGTACCCTGCTGCTGCTCCGTCAAGTTCTGGTGTTATCCAAGCACAAGTACGAGTATGGTTGTGGAGTGAACTCATCAGCTACCCCTGCACGGTTATGCACCTTGGACTCTACATCATGCAGGCCTTCGTTTGGCTGCACAAACATTTCGTACCCCCCCCCCCCCCCTTCCCAAGCCAGCTGTGGATGCAGGGTAATGGGGCTGGAGCTGTGGTGTCGGGTCTATATAGCGAGGTGCTGCAACAGAATCCAGAGGCTTCCTGAGACCACATGAATGTGTTTTTGGTTCTTCCCACCATCCATTGTATGATCCCCATCCGCAATTTCCTCGTCGTTTTAGGCATGGGGGGGGGGAAGTCATGACTGGTCTCAGTCTTCCGTGTACTCCAGTCTTAGGCGCGAATGCATCTCTTGTTCCACTCTGGGTGTTACCCTAGGTCAGGGGTTGGCAACCTTTAGCATTAAAAAAGCCATTTGGGCCGTTCCCACTAAATTAGAACCCACTCTGAGCCACAAAACCTATTTGACCACTAAAATGAAGGTAACACTACATGTATAGTTTCCTTAAAGTTATGTTTCATATGTGAGAACTATAGCGTGTGGCTTTTATGAAATTAAAAAACTATAAACAGAAAACAATGACTTTTATTTTCCATTTTTAACAACGCAAACACCAAATTCTGTTGAACACTGAAAGAAAAAAAAACACTGGCATTTATTAAGTTTTTTTTCTCAACTAAAATATTCAATGCTGGCCTGTTTGAGTCCTTCCCTTATTTGAGGATTTTCGTTAAAAGAAATTTGAATGCACCGACACTGTAAAATCATACAGCTGCAGCATAAAGGGCAAACAAGAAATGCCAGTTTATGTTATTTTGATTAATGTTTATTTCAGTTCCTTAATTTCCTCACGTGGCGTACACAAGTCAACTGTGAACGCCGCTCCCTCCGCACACCACGCTCGGGCGGCGCCGCAGGTCTTACGCCACCACGCGGCCGATATAAACGGCATTTCGTAACAACTTGCCTGGCGGCAACAGGCGTCGCATACAGGGCGTTACGCATATTTTGATCGACAAACTATTAAAACAAGTTTTATTTTAATGTCATAAGAACACCTCAATCTCCAAAAAAAATAACTATTACAACGAAAAAATAAATAAATAAATAAAATAAAAATCAATTTAAATTAAATGGCCATTACTTATTCCCTTTTTTTTTTCGCCCAAGTGAGCTCGCCCTCTCAAAACCAAGGGAGCCACAGCAGAGGGATGAAAGAGCCGCATGCGGCTCCGGAGCCGCGGGTTGCCGACCTCTGCCCTAGGTCATATTTTGCCGGTATGTCACGACTGTGACATCAGATTTGGTGATGTGCACCCGGTTTTCACATGAGCTACCTTCCCTACTGTGTCATCTCGGTTTGTACTGATGGCGCAGAGTCTGAGGCTGACGTTGGATTTGCGGTTGTCGTTCCTGATTTTAGCTGCAGTTGCACCTTACGCTCCTCAGCCTCAATTTTTTCCTGCCGAGCTGTCAGCAGTTATGAACGCTTTCCAACTTATTACCTATGAGGCAATTAGTTTTACTATTTTTAGCAGCTTCAGGGCAGCCTTGTCTGCCCTGGAGCATTTTAACTCTCCCCACTAATTTTAGAAAAGATCCTCTTTCGTGGGCGTCATGGCCAGAGAGTTTCGTTTTGCTGCAGTATTGGACTGCAGGAAAATGAATGTGCAGATGAGACAACAAGGGCAGCAGCTACCCTTGATGTGTTTTCCCCACAGAGATTACTTCCCTGTAATTAAGGCTGCTCTCCGGACCTCCTGCCAGCGTGCTGCTCCAAGCAAGCTAGCAAGCTACAAGAGGTGACGGTTGCGGTTAGTGCATGGGCTTATGCAGCCATGTCCCGTCAGTGGAAAGTTGCCGTAACCCGCCTACAGATCAGTCAAACACACCTGACACACTGTCATCTCCTGGAGGGAAGACACCACCCTTACTGTGAAAACTGTCTGGGTCCATTGATTGTGCGACACCTCTTGCTTTAGTGTCCCAATCTAGGAGATGCTCGCCGTCGATGCCCCTCCAGGTGTAGAGCGGAAGATGGGTCTTTCCCTCTCACCTAAGTTCTAGGGGAAGAAGAATGTTTGATAAGAGGAACCACCTTCTTGTTTGTTCAAAAAGCAGGCTTCTTCGGTCAGCTTTTGTTTGTATGTATAGTTGTAACTATTAGTTTTTACGCATAGTGTTATGGTGTGTCCGTGACGTATTATAGGAATTTTAATGTTTGTTGACAAGTTGTATCATTCATTATGTTGTGTATACGAATATAATTTACGTATCCTTTTTCTCCATTTACTTCTGTTGTACGGCGGCCCTGGCTTCTGTTACAACCTTTTTAATGCAGTCAATCAATCTGTCAACGTCCGCGGACCTCCTGTGTCAGTGAAAACGTTTCAGGACCCCATACGGCCTAAACCTAGGTAGGATATTCCCACTCTCCATTTTCATCTGCTGTTGTAAATAACATAAATATTTGCTTGTATAACTACAGTACTTTGTGCCAGTTAGTAATTCATCAAATATATCTTAACATCGTGAATCTTAGCACTTGCGTAATTTTGTAAAGCTGCTTATAGTTTTTTTTTTTTTTTACGTGTCCGACTCTGGGCAAAGGCTTCAGGGCCTATTCCCAAGTCCTAGTAATCCTCCGTGGGGCCCAGTAGTCCTCCTATATCTCCACAGGTCACCACTTCGGCGCTAACACCCACCATCCATATTGATACATGCTAGGGCTGTCCCATACAGGACTGGTGTACTGGTATTAGCGGGGGTACTTTTATGACATGTCGGCGGGTCATCTGGTACATCAGAAAAGTCTGCCTTTTAAGAAATTCAAATCCTTAAACTGTTCCCTGTCCCAGCCGGGATTCGAACCTGGGTCCATTAGGACTGCAGGCCACCTCTCTACCGATTCTGCCACCGCCTACCCCTTACTAAGCAGGAAATCATTTAGTAAATGAGACGAGAAACATAAAGGAGCACTCAGAGTGTGCAACACCAGCACCCTACAATTGGCTTGAGGCCAGCATTTGCCTTTGCCCTGCGACCTTGTTCAACCAACTAATCCAAAAACTTAATTACTGCATCCTTGCCTAACCCTCAACCCTTCCACCAAGTTTCTTCTAAATTGGATCATACTGTTTAAGTTGATATTGCCTTTCTATCATGACATTTGACCTATTACCCACAGTGGGATTAAGGGCCAGTTGGCCCAAGACCAAGGGTCAGGCATTTGGTGGCTCGTTGGATGAAAAAGTTCAGTCTGTCCAAGCATGTGGTGACAATGTGGAAGTCTTGGAAAGATTCACTCTTCTTGGTGGTGTGGTAAATAACAACCGTAGGACAGACAGTGAGATATCTCGTCGCATCAGTCTGGCCTACGGGGTCACCCAACTCGGGTATTTGGCGTTGCCGGTATTTGTGTAGAAAGGCGAAAATCCGCATCTTCAAGGCACTTGTGCTCCCTGTCTTACTCTATGGCTGTGAAATATGGACACTAAACAGTGACTTGAAGCGCCTAAGTACCTTTGCAGTATCATGGGACATCGCTGGTACAGCCAGGTTCCCAACAAGCGGCTACTCCGTGAGACTGACTAGCCTGTGACCCACGTAATACGCTAGCGCCAACTCCAGTTATATGGGCACGTGTCCCGTTTTCCTGAGGGTGATCTCTGGGACAGTTGACCCGGGGTGGAGGAGGCCAACGGGAAGGCCATAGAACTCATGGCTGAAACAAGTTGATCATTCATTTCAAGGGAGAAAAAGTTGCTGCTTGGAGGGTTGCACGAGGGGATCCTAACATGTGGAGTCGGAGAGTGAGTAAGGCTATGCTCCACAGTGCGTTTTCCCTCCCCCCCCCTTTCCATGATGATGACCCAAAATCAAATCTTTTCATCCTTGACTGACCATCAGTCTTTCTACCAAGTCTGGTCTTGAAATCTAGATCGAATTAAAATTAGTCATTGGGTCGAATATTTGACCTTGTCCTGTGACCTTAACCTTTAACTGATTGTTCTCATAGTCGAGTCCCATCATTCTTGTCATACCTCAAGCATTTCCACCAAGCTTCATCTGAGTCAGACCAAAGCTTACCTTGTCATGGCATTGTGTCTTTGATCTTT
>JAGKTI010023403.1:0-14819 GCA_018397915.1 Birgus latro
ACCACAGGCTAATTTATTGAAAGAGTGCCGTCCTATACTCTCGGAGTCTAGTTATTCATTGTCTCTCCCAATTTCGTTGGGAGAGAGGTAAATGAGTTTCAGTTTACCATCACGGTAGGCGGGGTTAAGGATTTCTATGATGTGTAAACAGAAACAGTCTTCTCGGCATTCTTTTCCATAGTTTGCAGATTTGGTGACTGGTACATGTCAGCTCCAGTCAAAACATTCAAAGCTCGGCAGCAAACATCCACTCACTTTTTTGACATATTACGTATGTCTCCCCCGGGTAAATAAGATTTCTCCCGACATGTAATAGAAGTAGAGATTAATAAAAGGCAATCAAAATAATAAAACAACTTTGATAATATAAGTGGATGACTAGCAAATTATATGAGAGTATAGCATGCCCTGTACTAATAAGATCATATGATAGTATGATTTATGTCCAAAGCCAGAACTGCACCAATGAAAGGAAGAACCCTACCTCAAATGGGATTAGCATCCATAGAAGTAGGACGTAAATTGGCCAGGTATCTAACCACTACTCTTCGTACTCCATACTGTATACCTAGGCTTCTTCCCCAAAAGAAAGGGAGGTAGAAGAGACAGGACAACACACTTCCAATGTACTCATCCACACATACACACATTCATTCGCATCTTAGCCCCAAGGGGACAAGGGACAGATCCTCACTGCACCACACCGCACGAGGGTCAACTGCGCAGTGCAATCAGCGACATCTGCAGCAGTGTTCGACAGTAGAGCTGGTTTACCCCTGCCACATCATAATGGACCCATCCCCTTACCCGCATCTGACCTGATCAGTGATCAGACCAAATGTAAGAGAATATCCATTCATTCCAATCGTTCCTATCAAGTGCAGCCATCTTCCTTGCTCAACAGACATCCCTGTCACATCCAATGCTCTCTTCACATTGTCCATCAGTCCTATTCGTGGTCTTCCTCTCAGCCTTACACCTATCACATCCAATCCAGTTATCTTCTTCACCAATCACTCATCATTCATTCTCTCCATATGCCCAAACCATCTCGCTCAGCCATCTCCCGCATAACTCCAGTTCTCCATCGCACATCATAAATTCTCACTCGATCCATATGCGTCACTCCACACATACTCCTCAGACACATCATTTCCATTACATGCAAACTTTTCCTCTCTGCTACACCCATATTCCATGTTTCAGCCCCATATAATGCAGTGGCTCCATTACACTCTCATAGAGCCTTCTCTTTACATACATACATACTAAGCAAACGATATCTGATGACTTTCTTCATTCCTCTCACCTTTCTTACTTCATTCATTCTAAACTTCACTTCTGCATCTATTCTTCCATCCACAGCAACATGTGACGCTCAGTACTCAACAAACTCACAGTTCAAAATATATTCATCTTCCTACTATCTACCAACCTCGTGCACTTCATCACTTTACTCTTATTCTCATTTAATCTCAATTTTCTCCTTTCACACACCGTCCCGTACATTATCAACTGTCTCAGTCTCTCCTCCGAATCAGCCACCAGTGCAGTATCATCTGCAAACAGCAACTTATTCAGATTCCACTCTCTATCATCAGCATTCACCAGACTCAAACCTCCACCTAACACTCTTGCATTCACCTTCCTTACAGCACCATCCATATAAATATTAAACAAAGAATGCGACATCAAACACCCCTGCTGCAGCCCCACTTTCACGGGAAACCAATATCTCAGCATTTCCCACTCTTAATCACGCTCTGCTATTTACATAAATACTTTTCATTCCTTTTGGCAACCTGCCATCAAGTCCATACAATCTCAAAACAGTCCACAAAGCCTCCCTATCAACTCTACCATACGCTTTCTCTAAACCCATGAACGCCCAAAACATATCCTTACCTTTCGCTAAATACTTTTCACACACCTATCTCACAGCAAACACCTGATCCACGCATCCCCTCCCACTCCTAAAGCCACACTGCTCATCACCAATCACTCCCTCTGTACCCTCTCTAACTCTAACTCTCTTAGTTAGCACTCTGCCATACACCTTACCTACAACAGTCAACAGACTTATACTTCTAAAGCTAGTACATTCATACTTATCACCCTTACCTTTATACGACGGAACCACACAAGCACTTGCCTAATCAATTGGCATCATATCTCTAACAAAACACACAATCAACAACCTTACTAACCACTCAACAATAGTAGCTCCACCGCCTTTCAGGCATTCCACAGCACACCCATCCATACCTGCAGCTTTCCCTGTTTTCATCTCCTTTATGCCTCCTGCACTTCCTCCATCGTAATCAAAGAATCATTCAACTCTCTCAACACATTCATTCTTTGCACCCTTCCATCTGCCACAATCTCAGCCTCCCTTTCCTCCTCTACTTTTAACGATCTTAGAAATACTCCGCCCATCTCTTCCATACCGCATCAGTTTGCGGATATTTATATATGGACTGAGAGTGAGATTTTGTCTTTACTGGATAGGAAAGGAAGACAGTAAAATTCCTTTCGTCTGCAATGGAGTGAAGACCATCAGAGAACTGTCTTCCACATTTAAATTTATGCATGTATCCTCCAAGCAAAACACAGCTGATCTGCTCTCGAGAGGGTCGACAGTAAAGAGACTGATCAAGGATGATTTAGGTTTAAAGGTCCTAAATGGTTTCTTACTAAAGGATGGCCTGAGCAGAGACAGTATAGTATTTCTGAGGTTAGTGTTGTAAACTTGAGTCCTGTAGTACCTGAGCCAGATGTGACAGACATCAATAGATTTTCATCAATAAGACAACTCCTCGACACAACTAAATTTGTTGCAAAAATTTTTAATAAGAAAGTGGGGTTTTAGGAGTTTGATGCCATGGAATATTGGCTGAAAAAGTTTCGAAGAAAATATTACTGAGAGATTTTTGACATTTTATGCCAAGGCACTAGGTTCAATAATAAGCTGAAAAGAGATTTAGGATTATTCTTAGATGGAAAGAGTTTAATCAGATGTCATGGGAGAATAGTGAAGGCTGATTTGCCTCTCCAAACTAGACATCTTATATTGTTACCCAAGGATGATTATTTTGTACAATTAATTGTTAAGGAAGCCCATGAGTCAGCTCTTCATGGAGGTGTGCCGCAGACTTTGGCCCAAGTCCGAGAATCCGAGAAATGTATTGGATTCCTGAGAGTAGACAGGTGGTAATGAAATATCTCAAGAGTTGCATCATATGTAGGAGGTATGGACAATGACCATATGACTATCTAGGACCACCTGCTTTACCAAAGGATAGGGTATATGTAAGTTAGCCCTTCAAAGTAACTTGAGTTGATTACACAGGGGCTATATCTGTTATGGGCGATGGAACTCCCCATAAGGTCAATATATGTTTGTTTATTTTCACCTAAACAAGGGCAGTGCATCTAGAAATGGCAGAAGATTTAATTTCAGAGATATTCCTGGACGTATTCGGAAGATTTGCAGCTAGAAGGCCTTGTCTTAGTAAATTAATAAGAGAAATGGAACCAAATTCTTTGGAGCATCACCTCTACCTTTATATATAATGAATGACCCATAGGTTAAGTCGACGCTGGGAATCCGAAATTGTACCTGGCAGTTCGTAGCTCCTAGAGCACCATGGCAAAGTGAATTTACAGATCGAATGATTGATATTATGAAGAACTGCCTTAGGAAAACCTTGCACAGAACTAATATCACCAGAGAGGAGCTGAGAACAGAAACAACTGAAATTGAGGCTAGGATTAATGATAGACCTTTAACCTATGTTAATCAATTAAAGCTTGACAACAGCTCATATGTTGTTTGTCAGAAAGCTCCATCCGTTGCCTTGTGTGGATATCCAGGAGGAACTAGATTATCCCACGATAGAGAATAATGAACTAGGGCAACATCTACATGAGGGATATCAACATCTGAAAAAAGTATTGGACACCTGAAATAGACATTGAGGCGGAGATTATCTTTTGAGCCTAAGAGAGAGATCTTGTGGGACTCACGCTGCCAGCAACAACTCAGTCATAAACATAGATGCGGTCTTAGTAAAAACAGAACAACCAAGATCCCAGTGGCCATTAGCTAAAGTCATCTCCACACGCCCAGATTCAGAGGGGGTGCTGAGACTTGTAAAAATTAAATGTTGGAGACATATCAGTATAAAAACCATTGATAAACTGGTGCCCCTAGAGTTAACGGCTACCCCAGAGACTGTGAATGGTGGAGAACAATTGGGTCAAGATGCTCGACCTAGAAGAGCCACAGCACAGGGTTCTCGAGATCTATGGAGAGAACTCCTGGCTGGGGGTCACATTACATGATACAGCATATCATTTTTCGCCCGGCCCCAAAACTGTGGGAAATATTTTCCCCCAGAGCATTTGCATCCTTTACCATTTAAAATAGTTGTCCCTGTTGAAAGTGGAGGAAAACGTAGAAAGCGTTTATGACTAATTTGAGTTTTTTTTTTTTTTTACTCAGTTTGCATTCTAGTTCTCGTAAATAATTCTTACTATGAATAAATTAAATGCTACTGAGTTTAACCTTTGTGGACAACTTTATTGTAAATACATGTAAATACTTAGGAATCTTCCACTGTCTTTACTGCACCTGCATAGTAGGGTGTTGTGGAGTCCTGATGGGAAAACGGAGGAAGGTCTAATGATTCTTGACATAGATAAATTGAACATTTGGCTTCAGTTTTAAGTAAAATAAAGATTAAATTAAGTTGGATTTTTCTTGTAAATTTCGTGAAGTAATTCAGTGTATTTAGGTAATTGCAATTAAATAATATTTGGCATCTCTGAATCCTATGAGGAGTTAGAGAGTTGCCATTTATCATTCTGTTCCTAAAGCTCGTTCTAGCCGCACCTTGTACAAATCGTACCAAGGACGCTTGGGAGCCCCCAGGCAAACCGACCGAGACCTCAAGCCCGTCGTCATCTGTTATTCCATCTCTGTCTAGCTAAATAACCTTTATGATTTGGCCAAACTGGGGGGACTAGTTAGGATTTAAGGAGATAATTAGTGGTGAGATAGGATATTATTTATACCCAAATTTCCTAAGAGACTTCGAGTATTTAAATTTAATATTTGTTATTGTTTGACAAACACTTGCCAGAAAAGAGAGTGCAGAAAATTTCTCACACAGACTCAGCTGCTCCATTAAGATTACACTGAAGGTGTGTTGTTGAATTTACCACAGGTGAACGTCACTGGCCCATTTTGAATTATTACATGTGACATGTTGCCTTGGTTATTCCTGCAACACAGTTCATTCGGCAACGCTTTGGAACCAGGGTTGCAGGAAAATTAGTGTCGTATTTGTTTTCTATCAAAAGATAAATGAGAAACGTGAGAATAATTTGGAGTAGGAAAAGAAAAGTCTACACTGGAAGAATTAGTTGAAGCAGGAGAGACAGGTGTCAGAACTGAAGTGAAAGTTTGTGTCTCAGTAGATGGAACAATTTCTGGTTTAACAAAAGATTTCCCTCTTCTCGGATGAGTAAGATTATCATGAGAGTGCTCAGTCCCAGTGGAACCTGACTCTGTCATCTCTTGATGATGCTGTAGTATTAGTTCCAGGTAATGTAAACTTTCCAAAGTAAGATAATGTCATGAAAAGATAACTTGGGTGAAACAGGCAAAATGGAAATATGACTGTAGGTAACTATGTCGATAGGTAGATTACTGTTGCTGCCAAATGTTGATAATAGTCGTAGCTTAGGAGGGAGGAAATGTAGTTGCAGATTGGCGAGGCACCTCTGTCACTAGTATGGGCTGCTGTCAATGTAAAATCGTGAAGCGTTGGATAGGATGGGAATTGTATATTTCGAGGCAGATCTTTCTTTGTCTCACTCCCCCCCTCTGTCTATCTTGTAACTTAAGTGAAGGTGAGGGAGAGACACTCTGGGATTAAGGGATTCCATTGTGCCAAAGTTATATTTTTCAGTGCCTACCCCTGCACATGTGATGACAGACAGAGTGACGTGATTCCGCTGATCGATAGAGTGAAAGCTAATCTCTTCACTCTACTACCTCCTATTCTCCCTAGTCCCCTTCTGCCTCCTTCTGATCTCCTATTCCTTCTCTAATGCCTCCCAATTCCCTTTTGACCCTCACACCCGATTTTCTGGGTATATATTAATGCCTGGCTTTTGGCTGGCTGACATGTGTGTTTATGTGTGTCCCATCACATGGCTAACTGGCTTCTGTGAGAGTGTTTGACATCATGAGTTTTGACATTAATGGTAGTTTAGGACCAGGTGATGTTTTCTCTTCCTGATGCACAAGACACCTGCTTATTAAATACTGTGCTAGTGTTACATATTGTGCTCTGATTATATTAATGCCTATAACTACAAGGGAAGGGAAAATTTTCTTTAAAAAATGTGTACAACAACAATTAAGAATGGGAATGTTTATATTAGGAGTATTTGTATATATTTATATGGACAAGAAGGTGAGCAAAAAGAAACTGGAAGCAAGAGAGATTATCTACAAAGATGTTTTAAGCACAGTGATACACTAAACCGTATCAGCATAACTTTTGAAAACGTACAAGAGTAACTGAGACTCAAAGATAAAATTGTTTGGTGATCGGTAGCAGTTATGAATAAGTTCTACACTGAATAATTCTCACTCACCACCAAATCTTACAGAAGAAGGTACCAGTATATTCCCATATGATCGCAATTATTGACGAGTGAGGAATACAGGGGAGAGTTGGTGAGTAGATACGTCCACACGCTGATGTGATGAGATTACAAGTACACATACACACACAGCTTGTCTGGTTCATGGGATACATCAAAAGAGAGTCCCAAAAGACACTCAGACAGTGCAGGGAGTAACACTGACAAAGCAGTAGATGGAGTAAACTTGTCACACTGCAGGAAGAAAAGGTGGCTATTTCTCCGTTGCCACCATTTTTTGCATTTGATTTTGTAACATGTAGTTGTGACAGTTGTGTAACAGGAGTAGATAAAAACAACAGGTGCAGCTTGAGAAACTCCATCATGGTGGCTTCTTGATTTATTCAGCTAGGAATTACAGGCTGTGTGTCGTATGAAGATCTCCCTTCTACCGACACTGCCTTTAAAGCGATGCAGCATCGCAGAGTGTTCACGAGCTAGTCACATTTCGCCAACTCGGAAATACCCTGATCTGGTCACAAACGGCCTTGTAACAGCTATGCCGTGTGTCGCTACAGATACATCACATAACCAGTTACTCATCGAGACAAATATTACACTTTCTTCCCTATATGATTTACCTAACACTACACATATGCACACTCAGTTGTGGCAAAAGAAGAATGAGTATGGTTATTCATTCACCGATACGTATGTATGCATCCAGTTTCGCCAGAATAAGTATGTGAATCTACAGTATCTTAAACTAACATGGTTATGATGGGCCAGCATAGTGCAGGCCCCGGTGGACAGTCCGTGACGTCATCAACCACGCATATCCAGCTGTCGTGTGGTACATTTCTGGTCTGTGTAACTTTTGGTCCACAACGTCACCTTAGAAAGGTACCCAGACGTAAATTAATTAATGAAGGTCGCTCCTGGTCAAAAAGTAGCTCCCAAGTGGAAAATAATCACCTGAAGACTACAAGAATAAAACAAAATATTTCATCAGTAGCGAAGGAGTTTAGGCCCCAGTAACGTTTTGTCAAGTGCTGCTATTCCCCAGGAACATGTTTTCTATAGTAGATGCTGTTTCTAGGTCCCCAGCAATATTGCTGTGCAATCGGAGAAAGGGGGAATTAGAATTTGCTGACGAGTCCCGTGAATGGATCCGATACTCTGTGTATTCTGGATTAATCTACATAACAATGATGGTCCAGTGAGTTCTGATGCTCCAAACTGATGTGGCTGAAGACGGTTTATACCCATGGTCCTGTTTGGCTTATCGCTCATAGTACCCCATTCAATGTTAGGCACTGACCACTCACACCTTAAATATCTAGACTGGAGAGCCTAGGCCAGGGCTGTTACGCTCCTGATGTGTCAGCAATGGACACAGAGATAGGTATACAGATTAACGGAGAGCCAGACCGATATACAGATAGGTAGACAAATAGATAGAAATGTGGGCAGGTAGGTAGGTCCTGTGGACAGGCAGATTTTCCTCAGATATTTTAGTCAGCAGTATATATTACGATATTTTATAATCTGGATTCTTTCGTGAACCATCCATTTATGCATCGGCCATCGCACCTGATGGTAAACTGATCGAGTTAACGTGGAATGATCGACTGCAATAGCATCAAGCTCTTTGCGTTCCCTACCACACCATTATCCATTAATCCCTTGAACCAGAAGACGTTGTTACCTCCGCCAGTGAGGCTATGTTTTTGCCAGCATTGGTTTGTTTGTTTGTTTGTCTGCTTGCCTTTCTGTTAGTAGGATTACTCAAAATTTCGAGTAGTAGGGTATGGACCAAGGAACAATTCATTAGACTTTGATTGTGATCCGGATCATCATCCGGATCCAGGAATTTTTTCTTTGATTTTCACGCGATACCTCCAAAAGTTCTAAATGAATTTCAATGAAATTTTGTGGAAGGGTGGGCCGAGGGCCGAGAAAGAATTCATTAATTTTTCGAGCGGATCAGGATCAGGATCTTGCAATGACATTGGCGGAGATATGCAGTCTCTGAGTGCTTTCTGGTTATTAATTAATTCTCCTTGCTATCTGGAGAATTTATTTGGCTTAGGCTCATACAGCTGCAAGCTGGATGTGGTAACCAATACACCACCAGTTCCTCCTTTCTGAGTACATTATTGAATATTACTCCCATGTTTCTATAAACAGCCAAAGACTGTTAGCCCCTCTACTCTGACGTATTTTCCATAATAATCTTATTCGGTCCAGATGGTTTTATTCAACCCGGGGAGATTTATGGAACTACGTAGGTTAGATATACACTTTCTAATCAGATGTCTCCCTTTCATGGAATTGCGCGA
Organism: Birgus latro; assembly: GCA_018397915.1. NCBI lineage: Eukaryota > Metazoa > Arthropoda > Malacostraca > Decapoda > Coenobitidae > Birgus > Birgus latro. Next base: position 9,000 of record JAGKTI010023403.1, read on the forward strand.
TTAAAAAACAACATCAACAATGCCTTGATATTACATGCTCGTAATAATACTGGTAGTAGCTGCAACCTCAGGTTTATCGTAACCATGAACCCAGTGGAGTACAGGTTTAACTTGCACTTCTCCTGCAGACTGCCTCCCTCCTTATGGTGGACAGAAAGGAAGCAGAGGGACATTTGTATAACTGGGTAATTTCTCTGTCTAGCCATACAACTGTCACCACCTGAAGCACCTGACGGCGAAGTGAATTGTTCAATAGAAAGATTCGTATCCTCATATGGGGCCATGTCCATTAATAAGATACAACATTTTCGACGGGACATTGAGCTTTTTCGGGTCCAAATCGGGCCGAGAATATTCCATTACAATTAGTACAAAATTCATGTGTGGGTATAACTCATCTGTTATTCTTAATGTATTCTTGATATCGTCAAACCATATCTTGAAGTCAGAAAAGATCTACAGTTGTTGAGAGTAATGAATTTGGCCGTAAGTGTGGGAACGGATTCACAGGCAACGAAGTGTACAATCGGATATCTGTCGTAACTAATTTATAGTTTTTGGAAGAACAAGAGACATGGAAAACTCTAACAGTGATGATGATTATGAAGATGATGATGAAAATGGTGATGATACTGATGGTAAAGATGAGGTTAAAGATGGAAATGTAGATGACAGCATCGATAGCGTAAACGATGATCGCGGCTCTGATGATAACGATGACGATACTAATAAATCTGATGATGCGTGTGTTGAAGATGACGGTGATAATGATGTCTGATGATGGCGACACTTTACTGCTCAAAATCTATAACAAAAATGCAGAAGAGAAAAATGACAGTTTTCAGAACTTTCCCCATCCCTTTTTTCCCTGTCCTCCCCCCCTTCCCCTCCCACCCGCGTCTCCTACCCAGTAAAGACCTCAGCCCAGCCCACATCCTCACAACCTCACGCCCATATACAAAAATTCTGCCTGGGATTCATTTAAATGCAGTCCAGACTAGCGATTGCATGGATTATTGTTGGTTTGTTATATATTAAACGAGCACACACACACACACACACACACACACACACACACACACACACCACCCATCCTCTTACACAGGGTACATTCATGAGCCATAAGATCATTTTACTAAAACTGACCGCAAAAGTATTATTAAACTCCAAGGTGAAAAACGTCATTGATGACAGATAATTCCAGTGTACCTAGAGAAGCCGTCAAGGAGGTAGAAGGATCAACATTTTTAAATCTGTCCTTCTAATATGACACAAAAAACTTTGGGTATGTGCTCCCTTATGCTTTCTGCCAGTTTTTGTTCACCCTCTAATCTTACCTGTGGCTAAAAGGAAGTCGTAAGCAGGGTTTTGCACTGAACGAACCCCCGTTGATGGTAGTCTTGAGCTAGACAAAATGAGTTTTATTGTCAACGGGAGTTACTGCTCAAGTTGTGCAACATAACCTTGAGCTACCACCTTAATGATGGACGATAGGGCTTCATTTACTGCGAAATCCTGGTTAGGAATTACCATCAGCCCGGGTTAGGCCTAAACAGTAATGGCTACATACGCCCATCTTCCACACCCCCCCCAGAGGTCAACCTCCAACCTGCCACATTCCCTCAACTGGCTCTGTTCCTGCATGTACCAATCATTACCCACGGATGTGTTTTTTTCCATGGACAGATTTTGCCACATATTTATTACCTCCACCTGCCTATTTTCCCCAAGGAATCCATTCCCCCATGGATTTATTCTTCCCCCGTCAGAATACAACTCTTGCTTACAAGTATCTATTTTCTCCCATAAGCATAATTTTCCAAGAGACCTTAGCCACTGGATTATCTTCCCTTAAAAGGTCACATCCTATGAACCTGTTTCCTAATGCAACTATCATCATCCCTAATATGCCTGTTCTTATTATGGACTAATTTCCTTCCCGAATGGGGCTTACTTATTGCCTAATGGACATTGTCTCTATGAGGGATCCTACCATAGTGAAGCAGTTAATAGATTCATGGATGTATATAACCATAGGATGGACCTGTTATTCCTTCATGGAGTAACTTATTTATGGACCTATTTCTCCATGGATAAGCTCACCTATGGACATGGACCTATTTTCCTCACAACCATGATCCCATCAAATGTATTGTACCCCAGCAGTGGTAGGACTACTGTAAGTACACACACACACACACACACACACACACACACACACACACACACAAGCACAACAGTATAGCTATCAAATCTACCATACAAACACAACTGTATCTGTCTGCAAGCAGCGAAACAAACACGCTGTATGGGCAGATTGCAAGGCAAATATTACGCTGTCGAGAGCAATATAGGATGGTAGAACGAGAGAGAGAGAGAGAGAGAGAGAGAGAGAGAGAGAGAGAGAGAGAGAGAGAGAGAGAGAGCGTGTGTGTGTGTGTGTGTGTGAAAAAACACCGGGAAGACAATGGAACGGATATTGAGGAGAAGGGATTGAAGAATAAAGGACCAGGTGGGATTATGGCGGACAATTCTTCAAAAGCCAAAGTCATGCTGTCGGAAAAAACACGTGAAAGTTCTGTAATCATCCTCATCTTCAGTGAAAAATCTGGGTCATCTTGGTATTGCTGCTTGAGGTCATGTAATTGTATCTTTCTGTAATTATTTTGGCCGAAGTAAAAAAAAAAAAAATATCCCTTTACTTCTTCTGGAAAAACATGTTTGAGGCAGTTAATCATGGATTTTTCAAAGTCAGCCATTACACTTGCTGGTCTCAAATCACCACTTACTCTTAATAGTTTTTGCAACAGTGTAGTGTATGTTGCTTCGGTTTTATCTGGCAGTCGATTATATATGCAAGGAATGATGTGTTTATTGACAAAAGCATGTACTGTATATAGTTGAGCAAACACATCAGGTGCAGTTTTAAATCTTCCGCCTAAGAACCAATGTGGAGAAGATTCTAAATAGCTGATTTTTTTTTCCCAAACACTAACATTCTTTTGCTCTCGGAACTGGAAATATAAATGGAATTCTTGGCCATTGTTTGTAATTTTGCACTTCAATGGCACGGGAATGTAGTTCTGTGCTCGCTGTCTGTTGCTTCTGATATCACGACGATGTTGAGCAGAAGGCAGTTTGGCTGACCCATCTTCAGAAAATGTCATAACTGCTTGGGTGTTTTCATCACGGGTCTTCATTTCTTGTACAGCTATTATAACTTCCTTCTTCGCTGCATCAGGTGCATGAGTATGGTTATGCAATCGTCCCATCACCTTATTTCCTTGCACTTTAGCTTTAGCTTCATACAGTGATACGTAACGTCGCTGTTATCATTCGTAAGATATTATACCACTTGGTAATGAATTTTGTTTATCGGACACATATCCATCAAAAAGTAGTTTTTCTTGTCCTTTATTTGATTTCACAAACTCCGTTTTGCTTTGAATACAGACAAAGGTGGAAATAGCCACTGTCTCTCAGCTTGCCGCCAATCAACTTTTTCTTATTCTTAGTTATGGCTTAATGGCCATCACCCACTGCCAGAGGCATTAGGCTTAACAAGACAAAAATTCTATACAAACAAACGGTCAAATCACAAAAGACAAGATAAGGCACGAAGGGGAACGAGGGAGGAAGACAGGCATTGGAGGGACATAACAAAACGACATGTGGAAGACAGACAAAGCGCTACACTGTACTGAAAGTGGAGGTGGAGTCAAAATCTGGATTTGGTGGAAATGCTTGAGGATGCTGCCGAGGATCCTCACCTACTCGATGTCCGTAACGGCTCTAAGGGACCCCTGGCACTGCTCGTTGAAGGAGAGCTTGGCCTGCAGAAACTCCCACTTGCTATACTCCTTCGCACTGCAGATCTCTGGCGCAGCGTCCTCATATGACTGCAAGCAGTGCACGAAGAAGTCCAGCTCTGAACCTTAGAGTGAGGCAAAGTCTGACCAGGCAAGGCAAAGACTCAGAGGTGAAGAATTTTCACTCGTTGAGGCCTGCCTCTCAGATGGAACAGACTCCACCTTGCCAGGCACCACAGGAGAAACAGGGTCGGCAGAGACATCAGCCACAGGCAGTGAAGGAGCTGCATCCCGTCTTCATGGGCACCTCAGGAAGTGGCGAAGGGGCAGACTGGAGGGAGATGGAACGACCTACCAACCAGAGACTCATAGGTGGAGTAGAGCGCTGTAGCTGCAGCACCCATGGGACCAAGATGGTGGGGGTCACAGGGGGCCCAGACGAACATCGAGGGACTCACCTCCCAGGCCTCCTGTGCACTGCAGGAAAGGAGGACTCGGGGATCAATATGGCATGGAGCCCATTCACCTGGAGGATAGCAGGCAGGCACTGGACGAGAACTGCCACATCCCCCCTTCCACCCCACAAAGCCTTGGGAACCTCAGCACACATGGTGATGATGGTCAAGTTAGAGTAGGCAGGGAATGAGGCAGTAGAGGCAGCAGGGGGTTGATGACTGCACCGGTGATGGGCAAGAGCGTGGAGAGAGCCCTGCACCACCTGGCCTGTAGAGCTGATGATGGAGGTAGCTGCAAGACCCTTGGCACCCTCCTCTAAGACAAACTCCACCAGCTCACCAGCCCTAAACGGAGACACAGGGTGGAAAGAGTTGAGGGCCACGAAGGAAGAGCGGTGGAGGAAAAAATTGCCCCCTGTGTCCTGGCGAGTCAGGAAGCCATACCCTTTCCGAACATAGTACCACCTCACCTGGCCCACGACCTTAGCCACCATACCGACAATTTGCTTCCCTCTGCATTGGTTTCTGTGAGAGAACTGGTTTGCAACTCACTAGACAACTAACATCTTTCAAAATACAGTGCACGATGAAGCCTACGTTTCAAAACATGCCGGACATGACAAACCCCAAGCTTTGAATCTTTCAAAATACAGTGCATGATGAAGCCTACGATTAATAACATGTCGAACATGTCGAACCCCGAGTTTTGAATCTAAAGCTTTGGACAGGTGATTTGAAGCGCTGCCAACATAACAACAAGGCTTGTTCAGTGGAAAAATGATGCATGTTTGGTTGGTGCAAACAGTTAGCGCCATCTGCATTACACAGTGTTGACCTGTATGTGCTGCGATATCTAACCAGTTAGAGCACAGAGCTAGAGTACAGAAAAATAGGGCAAAATTTGTCCTTGGGGGATATTGGTTAGGGGGATTTTGTCCTCAGGGGATATTGTGCACGAGGGCAAATTGCCCTCTAGAGGACATTGTCCTGACATCATCTACGATTTGTTATTAACTCAGCTCTATCTCCCCCTGTTCCCTAGTTTCTCCATCCCACTTATATTTCTTTCATATATATATGCTTTAAACAGTTTTATATATCATCACTCCTTCTCACCTTTTCCCTTTAATACGATTGATATATATATACCGTATATATATCGTCGTTGTCATCAGCCGGTGAGGTCCACTGCAGGACCGGCCTATCCCTACCGAAGCAGGGACGATACAGCCATGTATCTCTACCCAGTGGCTTAGGCTGTCTGGTAGAGACTGTATGTAGGGTGAGAAGTGCTTGTGAGTGTAATTGTTGTGTTGTAGTGGCTTTGGATGTGTGTGTAGTCTGTGAACCAAGTGTAATCGGCCCGCCTTAAGCCGATTGTGTGCAAACATACTAGTATGCGACACTGGTTCAACCACAGCACCCCTTGTGTCCGCCAAATTGGTCAGTGGCTTGGTGAGCACTTCCCAAAGTTTTTACAACTTTGGCGGGAGGTGAACCCGCGCCCACCAGCGTGCGAGACACAAACTCTGCGACTGTACCACTTTTTTTTTTTC
>JAGKTI010023404.1:0-14818 GCA_018397915.1 Birgus latro
ATATACTGTATATAGGGAGCACATGAGATTATATTATATGGTTATTTTCTGTTTAACTGTTTACTGTTCAGAATTTATGAAAATACCTTCCTGTAGTGTTACTATTCCGCACTGCTATAGTAATTCCCGGGACCCCAGTATCTCCCAGTGGATGAGTGTGGGACTGTATTCTCGCTACCTTTTCTCGCCGCTTGGATTGCTGTAACAGTAAATCCAATTAGGTACCATATTAATAAGCGAATGCAGACTGTCAACTTTGATGTAGAAACAACAGATACCTAAGCTATGATAATATTTCTTTAACGAGCTCTCCTCGAATTTCTTTATCTTGTAAAAACAAAGATCTATGTGTAACTGTTACCATCTGTACTATATTTGGATCACTATAGCCTCAGACCCTCTCCCTGAAGTGAGCATGAGAGCTAGAAGGAAGTCCTTACCAGTTTGGCGAAGTACGAATGGGTAGAAGGTGTCTGTAGGAAGAGTGACGCATGTGAATTTGGAATTATTTTATGGGCTATGTTTGCGTGTATTAAAATGTGTATACACGTATGACGCAAGTAGAACCGACAGGGTACGAACATATGCAAGTATGTGAAAGGATCAATTATCAGCACGCACAATAAATGTCCACCATGGCGTCGGTGAAAGTCCGTGTATTATAGAACTAGCTGAAAAAAAACCGGACCTGAAGCACATGCAGATATAGGATGATTTCATAAATATAATGCATATAGTTCCATGGAGAAAAAAAAGTCCGAAATGAACAGAAATCAAATGTGTGATATTTTGACATAATTACATTAATGCATATGATTCCGACTAAGCTGATTTATGTCATCTCAGGGTAGCAAAATGAAAATACAAAAGTCGTCCTGAGGCATATGAGTCCAAGTCATAATTTGACCCATAACCTCCTTTGCTGAAAACTGGCCTCTCTTAGGTTAGCCTTTTTTTTTCTTTTTTTTCAGTGAAAAGCTCTCAGGTAGAGGCAGTTATCAGAAGATAGGCAGAATATTATACTTAATGCTTGACTGTGTATCTATCTGTCTATCAATTGCCAGATGCCTTAATCCCGTAAGGGGTGGCCACAAACAAATCGCCCTGTCTCCAGCCATTTCACTGCCCTGCTCCCAGCTCACATCCTCCTCTCTCATATACCTTTCCATTCCATCCCCCCATCTCATCCTTGGCCTTCCTCTTCCTCTCTCCCCATCCATCTCACTCACATACACTCTCCTCGTCAGTCTCTCACTCTTCATCCTCTCCACATGGCCAAACCATCTCAGTGTGTTTCTCCTAACGCTTCCTATCACATCCACATCCACACCACAACGCTCCTTCACTTCCTCATTTGTCAGTCTGTCTCTCCATGTGACTCCACATGCTCCTCTCAAATAACTCATTTCCACTGCTCTCACTCTTGACTTCTCTCCCTCCAGCAAGGTCCAAGCTTCACTTCCATACGTTAGATTGGTATCACAGTACTGTACTGCCATTTAGTAACTTTTTCACTTCCATGCTCATTTCCCTGTTTTTTATCACTGCTTTCAAGGTACAAGCAACCTTTCTTTCCTGTTGTACCCTTTCGAGCACTTCCCCTCTAAACTTCCATCCTTACTCATCACACTACCCAAGTACTTAAAAGCATGCCTCCCCACCCATCCTCACTGTACTTTCACTGACTTCACTTCTCTCGAAGACCATAACTTTACTCTTCCCTATATTCACCTTTAAATTCCGTTTCTTACACATTCTCCCAGACTCATCCAACAAGCCTTGCAGCTCCCCTTCTTCTTCACTTAACAACTCAGTATTATCTGCAAACAACAGTTCAGGGAGTTTCCAAACACTGCCCTCTCTCACTAGGGCCGCTCCAAAATCCACTGCCCAACCTTGTATCTCTTTTATAACCCCATCCATATACAGACTGAACAACCATGGAGACATGACACATCTCTGTTTCAGTCCAACCTTCAAGTCCAACCTGTCGCTCTGGGAAAATCAGGATTTCTCACTAGTGATTTAAAATCGGCTGAAGACAGGAAAAACATCTCGCTGGATGTATAAGAAGGTGACACGTGATTTAAAAGTTCATTATTTCTAAGTAAGACAGGTATAATGAACAATGTGATGTTCTATATGTTCAGTTCCAGCTACTTGATATAGTAACCACGTTATTCTAACCACTCTCATGTATTCTTACTCTGATGAAAAAAAGAATTGGAATCCAGCCATTATCTAGCCAAGGTTTCATTGTTAACTTGTGCTTGGCCACAAAAGTTTGCGGGACTGACTAATAGCCTCTCCATCACAAAATGTTCGCAAATACCATTATCTTTGCTTCAGTACCGTTATTGAGATCTCAATGACTAATTCTGACTAAAAAGTCGAAAAAACTATTTTCGCATATATTCCTGGGTCGCTATTTCCGAAAATTTCGCAGTTTCACTTCTCATGCGATCGTCAAAAATAGTTTTTGTATTTTTCTGATACTCCCTGGACCTACCCCGACCTGATGCAGAAACAGTTAGGTCGATATCTTTTACCGTTTTCGTGAAAGGAATGAACAAACGCACAAACAGACACTCACCCACACAGCTTGACTGTATTATTTAGATTGCAGTACGGAAAGTCGGACATGAAATTTTGCATAATCATTTTTATTCATCTATATTTATTTTTATAGTTTTTGATTTACTTAAATTTAAAATGCATAGTTAGCCCCTCGTTCTGAAATCCTCCATGTATGTACACTGGCAGAAGCTAAGACGATCACTTCACAACTGAATAAAAATTTGCTGGATTCATCAAGGCAAGCAGTCTGCGAACAGCTCGCAGTCCCATGTTCTGACCTTCGGCGCGGAAGACTTTGCCTCTTTGCATTATAATGTTTTAATTTTAAATAGAAAGCGCTCAGACAGCGCATACCTCCACCAATGTCACTGCCATTGAAAAGGATCCGGATCCGGATCCGTGCATATAGGACCTGGATCTGGATCCGCCTTAAATTTAACCACTTATTTCTTGGTCCATGACCCATCCTTCCAATAAATTTCATTAAAATTCATTAAGAACACATGGAGATATTGTGCGAGATACTTGGGATCCGGATTCGCCCCAAAATAAAATCATTTCTTCCTTGGCCCATGACCCATCCTTCCACAAAATTTCATCAAAATCCATTCATAACTTTTTGAGTAAACCTGCTGACAGACAGACAAACAAACAGACAAACCAACCAACTCGGGGTAAAACGTAACCTCTTGGCAGAGGTAATAATAATAATAATAATAATAATAATAACAGTGGTAGTAGTAGTAGTAGCAGCAGTAGTAGTAGTAGTAATAGTAGTAGCAGCAGTAGTAGTAGTAATAATAATATTTATTATTATTACTATTATTATCGTCTTCATCATCATCATTAATCTGAATGCAGTAGGTGGAGTAGGAAGAGTGCAAGGCTATACGGTAAGCTACTGGGGCCATTTGCTACCCACCTGAAGCATCGAAAGGGAAGGAAATTATGAAAAGAGGATGTGGAAAGAGAAAGGAAAAACAGCAGCCGTGAAGCGGATGGATATAATGAGTGTTTACCTATGAGATGCGACTGTATATGACGACCTTAGGCGTTTCAAAACCTTATCGTATGTTTGATGTAGTCAGCGTTTAAAACCTGATATACTCTGACAGCTATAACAATCATTGTAAAGCTCTGTGCAACAACTGACGATAAATAAGGAAATAAAAGACAACAAATTATTAACTTGAGCCTCGAAAGCAATTAATTTCATGACGGCTCTAAAACAAACTGACCATCGACGTGAATAGCTGAACACTCTGCAGCAAAATCTACTCCACCTAGACAAATGAGTCCCGAGTTAGGAAGGAAGCTCCACTGAAACTGGCTAATGGGACACCAAATCGGTTGGAATGATAGCAGGTGCGCCGATGATGATAGGCATGTGGTCTTTGAAGGCTCAAACTGCTGAGGTAGGCGGCAATGCATAGAGGGAGCAGCACTGGACCTTATCTTATACAGTGTGCACAAACTACTTACAGCACGACGATGTTCAGTTCAGAATAACACAATTCACCACCGTACAGAAGCTTCGCAGTTCGAAAAACCTTGTCGATCGTACGACGTTGCGACTCTAGATTATGCCCTCAGCTGTGCACACTACTGCTAATGATATTAACGTAAAAAAAGGACAATGTTTAAATGAATGTGTAGCGTGTCCTTGAATGTGATGCCTGGAGGGGGTTAGCATTACCACTGAAGAGTTGGGAGGAGGGATGGAACTGGTATCCCTTAGTATTGCAATGAGGAGGGATAGACTGAGATGGCTTGGGCATGTTGAAAGGACGAAGGATGACAGTTGGGTGCGGAAAGTGAGAAGTTTGAACTTCGAGGGTAGGAATGCGGGAGGCAGGCCGAAAAAGACAGGGAACGAAATGATAAACTGTGACCTCAGGGATAAGTACTGAATAGGGAGGCTGTCAGAGACAGAGCAGCATGAATAGCCGCCAGTAGGTGACCAAGACCGACGTATACAACCATGTTGGGGCTTTATTTGAAAGATATGATACTAATACTACTACTACTACTACTACTAATAATAATAATAATATAATAATAATTAAAATGATAGTAATAATAATTATAATAATAATAATTATTATTATTATTATAAAACAGTAAATCATCTTCATCATCATCAGTCATCATCGTCAGTCATCATCATCATCATCATCATCATCATTAGGCTATCATCATCATCCTGATCAACATCCTCCTCCATCATCATCATCATCATCATCATCATCATCACATCCTTGTCTCCATAGGATCGACTTTTGACAAGCTGAGTGCAAATAAATACAGCAGTTTTCTTTGACATCCTCATGGGCTATTCAATGTATTTAGAAGTCCCCAGACGACCTCCACTGATTTTCCTCTTCTTACCAGCATTCTCAAGTCTGTCATTACTTACTATACCTTCATTCAGGAACTGTCATCCTTGTTATATTGGATTTCGTTTTCTGGAACACTATGCCTTTAAATTCTTCCTTTACCCCATCAAAATGAAAACGCCTATACCTATATTTGTGAAAACTTACCGACATTTTGCAGTGAAGGGGTTAAAAGAGATCCTTCCCATCCCCTTGGAAGCAATAGGTCCTTAAAAAATCAAATGAAATGAAGTCCAGATTAACTTAAGCTCACTGCTAAGGTGTGAAAATGGGAAAGGATACCACTGAATATGACAGTTTCACGTAATTTAGAAAAGCAATGGTGAGGTGGCTACGAGGCCTCGCTATCAAACGGCCTTAATCGACCTGATGGTACTCGTATAGTGCGCTGAAGGGAGTGAAAAAGTTTTATTCAATGCCTTTTAGTTCCAGGTATCTCCATCAAAAACTTAATATAATCAGGTATGAGGAGCGAAAAAAAGAGTCTTGATGTCTTCGAGCTGAATGGATTAATGAAACAGGGTACTGTACTTAAAATATTCAGCCAGTTTGACAGTAAATCACGTTATTACACACCACAGTCAACAACCCTCACTTTTCGCTTATGTCCATTCACTTTTATCAGTACAAAAACATTCACATATCTCTAAATCAGTCTTCAGTAGCCTTGTTCATTTAAGGCAGGAAATTCCCATTGGTGGTAGGTGGTGGCGACCGTCATCTACTCACGTGATGTAGTGCTACCTACTTCTTCCTTCACCTTTATCACTCCTTTTCGGTGTCTGCCCTCCTCACTTCCTATTTCTCCCATCTTTCCTGTCAATTTTTATTACTCTTCTCTCATTTTCGGTTGCTTTAAACTGAGTGACAATCATAAAGGTTTCCTGTAGGCCAGGAGGCCATTTACAACGCTGGGTAGTAACCATATAACCAGCCCATACATGTTTCCTACGTGTCAGCAGGTGGGTTGGTGAAGGGTTAGTGCCCATCCCCGCAAAACAACTAACTCAGAATCTAATGGCCACCCCTTACTGGATTATGGCGCCTGGCAATTAACAGATAGATAGACAGATAGATAGTTCTTCTCATATGCTTTCTCCCACACCTACCTCACTGCATGGTATTTGGTTAACACATTCCCTACCACTCAAGACACCATCCTGTTCATCGCTTACTCGTCAGCCTGGTACCTGCGTTTCCATCTGTGTTTATTTTTTAATACACCTTACCTACGAAACTCATAACCTTATACACTTACAGATTCTCCTCTCTTTCGGACAGTTTTACAATTGTACAGGGATGCAATTACAGTCTCTTCACTACTGCTATAACTCTACACATTTAATCCTCGTCGTGTAATTTCCATTTAGTTTAATCCCGAATCCTTGTCAGTTGACATGTATAAGTGTATGGTAGTAGGGGGACTACTGGGCCTTAGGGAGCAGGCTGTGAATCCTATGCCCAGAGTCGGATACATTTTAAAAAAAAGGAAAAAAGTTAAGGAAGCTCCCTAACACCTTTTCTTAATTGATTTATTTTGCTTGATTACACCTTTCTGTCCTGTTATGTGATACATCCTTCTATATCGCCATGCTCTGCATATATAACGTACAAAAATATATTAACCAGCGGTAAAAAATAAATCGTTAAAAGAGAGGTGTTAGGAAGCCTCCTTCACAGATGAGAATACGGGCCTAAGGCACACCGTATCTCTAATATATTAATGCTAAATACACCTAACCATTACCTGCTGCCCTTTCTACATTCATAAATCCATTAATAAACTCCCTTCACATCCGCCACCGATATACTCCAGGAAGCTTTGTAATTTCATGGTCTATCAAAAGTACTGTTAAAATTCGTCAAAATAAACATTCTATATGTTTCCTATCATCTTTCATTTGGTAGCATTCTTAACTTTTCATCCCTCTCTTTCCCCACTATTGTCCGTCTTTATTCCTGCCTTCAGTACTGACGCTGTAATTTCCAGGGTGCTTGCTTACCACCTGAGTTATGCATCCTTCAGTCACACCAGTGTCTGAAATAATTGCCACACTGTTACCAAAAACTCTGATATCTAACAGTGTAATTTGTATTTGACTAATAGATTGTCTGTCCGCCGGAATCCACTCTGTTCTTCACTTAGTTACCCAGTTAAGCTTTTCTGTGGAGATTTTGTACAGCATTTAGCAGGAAAATACCGTACTCCCGTTCTTGTACAATTTCCTACTATAACTTCCTTATACAAAAGTTATATTACACATTCCTAATCCGGTCATTTTCACTTCTTTTTTTTTTATACGACCAAGTCCTTAATGCCGCCACTTTCCTCGGCCACAGCCTGTTATATTGCATTGGTTATTAAAAACACTCTTTATATTTCTTTGAAATTGGATTTCCTACTAGAGGCTGTATTTTTAGTTTGCCTGACTTTGAGTGTAAACTTTACAATTCATTTCTTGAGATTTTGTATTCCTATTACAGAAACAGAGCCACTGTGGTACAGTGGTAGAGTGTGCGTCTCGCACGCTGGTGGACGCGGGTTTGTCTCCCGCCAGAGTTGTAAAAACTTTGGGAAGCGTTCACCGAGCCACTTACTACTTTGGCGGATATAAGATGTGCTGTGGTTGAACCAGTATGCTTGCATCCAATCGGTTTAGGCGGGCCGATTACACTTGGTTCACAGACTACGCACACATCCAAAGCCACTCCAACACAATAATCACACTTAAAAGCACTTCTCACCCGACATACAGTCTCTGCAGAGCACCAAATGTTGGTGGAGATACAGATAGATAGATGGCGCCACATTTCTTCACTGTTTGAACGAGTATTAGCGAGGCTGTTTCGTATGGCATGTTCGATACAGAAGAACATCAGTTTATTCAGTTAAGACTCTTTTAGAAATGATAAAATTACCCAGCCTTTTCCTACCTCAACTTGGGATCGATTTCAAACAGCAGTCTACTCAGCTATTTTCTTCCTCAAACTGGGGTTGATTTTACATTCTTTCAAACAGCAGTCCACCTAGCTGTTCCCAACCTCAACCTGGGCTCGATTTCACATCCTTTCAAACAGCAGTCTACTCCCACTCAGTCACCATAAAGACAGTGCAGAAACTGATGTTCTACGATCTGTGGTCATAAACAGTTGCTGATTTTTTTTTTTTATATGTCCGACACTGTGCATAGGCTTCACAGCCTGCTATCAAGGCCCAGCAGTCCTCCTACATACCAACACCTTTACATGTCACCACTTCGGCGCTAACACCCACCGTCCACATTGAATACATGCCAGGGCTGTCTCATACAAGACTGGTGTATTGGTATTAGCGAGGGTATTTTTACAACAAGTCGGCGGGTAGTCTGGTAGATCAATAAAGCCTGATTTAATGAAATTCGAATCCTTAAACTGTTCCTGCCCCAGTGAGGATTCGAACCTGGGTCCTTCGGGACTGCAAGCCACCTCTTTACCGATCGAGCCACCCTTCAGTGACATCATTCATTTTTACTTACATTTTTTCTACCATCTCAGGATTCTTAGTCATCTCGTAGTAAATCTGTTGCAGCGAAAGGGTTACGAAAACTCTCCATTAATGCCCATATGTTGCTGAATGGGTAAGAAGCAACCTCTATGAAATTCTTTTGTGCTGTGATGTTTGATAATTATACGGCTTAAGAGAAAGGAAGTCAAGAGGTAAAGTAAATTTCCTTGATCTTCACACATGCTGATATCCTTTTGTCTTTACATCTATGAATTATCTAAAGGCTTGCTAATCTGTCTGTTACTAGATCCGCACACTGTAAGAAGCAGTCCCGACCAAAGGACCGGCAGGCATTTCTTAGGCTGTCCATTAGAAACCAAACTTTTGAGCTTATACCGAACCATACTTTTGAGCTTATACCATCCTCATGTCTGACAAGGAAAGTAATCAGTCATTCCTCCACTCAGCAACATGCATCCATCACTTTGCAATCTGTTGCCAGTTCACTAGAAAATAATCTTCACCTTCCTTACTGTGGCTGAGATTTTGTTTTGCAGAAGAAAAAGTAAGGGAAGATTCTTTATTTTTCTTTTCATTGTCATTGTAGCCAACACAAGGCAAGGTCATTACAAGTTGTTGTTTGAAAATATGCTTCAGAATTTATAAACAAGTCCTTATTAGTTTTACGGGTCACATTATTAAAAATGAGAGCGAAAATTATGGACAAGCTCACAGTGTCTGATAATTATTTCTGAAGCATGTGATAATGATGGAACTTGTGTGATTTTTCTGTATCGTTGGTGAATACACTGTAATGTGGGATGTAAGCTGATCATTTACAGGTCTTTCCTAAGTAGCCGCCAGACATCAGGGCTTCCTCACACCTTGTGCCAAGTTTTGTTCCTTTTTGTTTACTTACTTACGTTTTTTTACATTATATTTATCTTCAAAAAATTAATGTTCGGCTTGGAGGAGACTTTGGAAAGCAGGGGGTAGACATACCATTTACCTACCCTCTCACCCAAAGAGTTCAGAACTCTGCTCTAAAAGTCACCGGAAGTTAGAAAAATATATAACTATGATATTACTTCACAGATTTCAAGAGGTAAAGAAAAAGCCATTACCTGTAAAGACGCTAAGGTAAAGAAGAGTCTGCCTATAGCACACACCACCTCCTTCCTCAGATACTGGTATATACTCACGAGAAAATCAGGAAAACGACTGGTATAGCTATTGTTGCTGCTGCTGCTGAGGAGAGAGTGAAGTGTGGTCTGCCTTTTAGTGCCGTATATAAACAAATGTCAAACACCGCCCCTTTGTGACATCACCAACAATGAAAGGCTGTGATTGGTTGGTCGTGTGGCTTTGTATGTGGGCTTAGCGAAGACGAACTTTAGTTCAAAATGATACTGCCTGTAAGATCAAAGATTTGAAGTACTGGGAAAAATATAGCAGCACACTGGATCTTGTATCTTCTCATTATACACACTTTCAGTATGTAAGCATTGTTCTTCCATCTGATCGGCTGACTACATTTTAATTATCAAAGAGTTTTTGTTGTACCCTTGGATGGGAAAAAGAGGTTGGTTGAGATAATGATGCCTCTCATGATGATTATGGTGGTGATGATGATGATGGTGATGATAAGAAATATGGACATGCAAATCCTGTAATAATTACTTTTGTTCCCTTCAACAGAATTATCCTATTACCGGCATTACCATTTAATCTAATTCTTGCAGTTCAGAGTTTCTTCTAGACTGAATAAAATCGTCTATCAGTAGCAAAACTAAAATCCGTAAGGAGTACTGTAATTATGAGGTAAATATAGACTACTTCATACGACCCTCTGTCTCTTAAACCGGTGCCTAGGACTCAAGTACTTGCCATAACAGCTGTTCGGCACTACACAAACACACAAGATGGCGGCAGGGCTTGATTTGTTGGAGACCAGTATAATGAAATCTTACTAATAACTCTTATTTACTGGTTACTTGGGTTGTAATACCTAACAGAACTGTGGCTTCACTAAAGCACGAGGGCGTGTAGCATCAATGACAGTTGTAAAGAGGCTACAGTATTTCAGTTTTGTAGGATATTCATTTAGTGATTAAATTGGTCATCCAAGCCTTAGCACGAAGGCATACAGTACAGTAGACTATCTGGTTATAAAGGATAAAACAGAATTTTATTAGCGGCCTTTACAGTAATACTTAATGTTTGCTAAGATTGCTGGAGATGTGCACCACCTCTTTTCGAATTTGTTGGTTTCCTCGTTTTAGCTATGGCAGCTAGATACATGTCGGGCTTAAGGTCAGTCTTCTATCTATCTATATACCTAGGCTGCTTCCTCCAAGAAAAGGGAGGTAGCCGAGACAGGTCAACACACTACCAATTTACTCATCCATTCATACACATTCATTCGCATCTTAGCCCCAAAGGGGAGAAGGGACAGATCCTCACCGCACGAGGGTTAACCACACAGTGCAGTCAGTGACATCCTCAGCAGGGCCCGACAGCAAAGCTGGTTTACCCCTGCCACATCATAATGGACCCATCCCCTTACCCGCACCTGACCTGATCAGCTGATCAGACAAAATGCGGGAGAATATCCCCTCAGGGCTGCGTCATCATTTATTCATTCACAATTTAATTCCATTCATTTCTATCACGCACAGCCACTCTTCCTTGCTCAACAGACAACCCACTCGCATCCAATGCTCTCTTCACACTGTCCATCCATCCTATTCGTGGTGTTCCTCTCAGCCTTTCACCTCTCACATCAGATCTAATTATCTTTTTCACCAATCGCTCATTTTCCATTCTCTACGTATGCCCAAACCATCGCAACACCCTCTGCTCAACTTGATCAGCCATCTCCCAAACTATTCCAGTTTTCCTTCGCACTTCACTTCTCACTCAATCCATACGCGTCACTCCACGCATACTCCTCAGACAACTCATCTCCATTACATTAAAACTTTTATTCTCTGCTACACCCATATTCCATGTTTCAGCCCCAGGCTTCGGCTTTCCTGTCATTCTCTGACTAAATATATATGTGCTGTTTATTTATCTCCTAATTCTACTGACTATCAAAAATTCTTTGACTATCTTACTTCTACGATGGAACACATTCTATCCATTTCTCCTTACTCTGAAATCTCCATTCTAGGAGATTTCAATGCTCACCACCACCTTTGGCTCTCCTCTCCTTTCACTGATCCACCTGGTGAACAAGCCTACATCTTTTCTATCCTTAATGACCTAGAGCAGCTTGTACAGCACCCTACCCGTATCCCTGACCGCCTTGGAGAGAGTTCCAACATACTTGACCTTTTCCTAACAACTAATCCTTCTGCTTACACTGTTAATCTTTCCTCTCCGTTGGGCTCCTCCGATCATAACCTTATTACCTTAACCTGTCCTATCGCTCCAGTACGGCCTGTCCAAATAAATGCCGCCTGTGGCACTTTGGAGCTGCAGATTGGGAGGCCCTCAGGCAGTACTTCTTTGATTTTCCTTGGAATGATTATTGCTTCCATGGCCGGGAGCCATCTGAGTGTGCCTTGCGCATTACGGAGGTTATTCTCTCGGGCATGGAAGCACACATTCCTTTCTCATATCCTCTGACTAATGCAAGAAAGACTTGGTTTAATCACGCTTGTTCTAATGCTGTCCGCAACAAGGAGAGGGCCTATAAGAGGTGCCGGAGCCAACCCACCCCTGAATCACATCTTTTATGTATTTCTGCCCGGAATCATGCTAAGTCTGTTCTTCGCTCTGCTAAAAATGATTTCATCCGTGCTAAATGTTCTCAACTCTCCAACTCGAATTCTTCTCGCTCCTTCTGGCACCTTGCCAAAAACCTTTCTAACAACTTTACCTCATCATCTTTCCCTCCTCTTTTCTACTCTGATTGCTCTGTAGCTATTTCTTCTACTGATAAAGCAGACCTCTTCGCTCACACTTTCTCCTCCAATTCCACCTTAGACGATTCCAGTGCTATTCCTCCATCACTTCCCCCCCTCTGACTTCCTCTTGACTGACATTAAAATTTCTTCAGCTGATGTATTTTCTGCCAACACTGGCCTCAATACCAACAAGGCATACTGTATGGGCCTGATGGAGTCCCTCCTGTTGTCCTCAAAAACTGTGTTTCTGTGCTTACACCCTTCCTAGGTAAACTCTTTCGCCTTTGTCTATCAGCTTGTAACCTTCCTTCTTGCTGGAAGTTTGCTCTCATTCAGCCAGTCCCAAAGAAGGGTGACCATTCCCAACCCTCTAACTATCGTCCAATTGCTTTAACATCCTGTGTCTCAAAAGTTTTCAAGTCAATTCTTAACAGAAAAATTTTAAAGCATCTTTCCTGTCACAGCCTTCTTTCTGATCGTCAGTATGGGTTCCGTCAGGGACTCTCCACTGGCGATCTTCTCACCTACCTTTCAGACTCCTGGTCATCCGCCTTTTGGGACTTTGGCGAAAGCTTTGCCATTGCACTTGGCATCTCAAAGGGTTTCGATCGAGTCTGGCATAAATCTTTAATTTCCAAATTGCCCTCCTACGGTTTCTATCCTTCTATCTGTGCCTTCATCTCTAGCTTCCTTTCTGGTCATTCTATAGCCGCTGTTGTAGACGGCCATCGTTCCTCTCCTTGACCTGTCAACAGTGGTGTTCCTCAGGGCTCTGTCCTATCACCAACTCTCTTCCTTTTTATTCATCAATGACCTTCTAAGCTGTACATCTAACCCTGTCCACTCATGTACTGATGATTCCACCTGTGGGAAATATTTTCCCCCGAGTGGTTGTGCTCTTTACTTTTAGTTGTCGATCGTTAAAGGGCAGAGGAAAACGTACTTGAGAGGTTTAAAAACCCAGAGATTACGTTCTGTTTATTCTTGTTATTAATATATTAAATGCTACTGCGTTTAACATTGGTAGACAACTATGTACATACATGTAAAAACTAGGGAATTTTCCATTGACCTAAACTGCGCCTGCGTGGATGACGTGGTAAGGATGAAAAGCCCACGATGAAACGGGAGGCCAGTTTTAATATATACAGTATACAGTATATCTATCTGTAGAAAAGGGGAATATTTTGTTTAGTTTAATTAAAACTAAGATTAGATTAAGTTTGATTCACCTGGTATATTTTACGGAGTAAGTTAGCTGTATTTGACTTGTAATTAAGCAATAGTTGGCAACTCTTCTATCCTATGAGGGACAAAGAAGCTCGCCATGTTGCTCACTGCTTGAGCAGATTTCACTCCGTCAGTAGCTACATTAAACTCCTGTATATACACCCCAAGGACGCCTGATTGCCCAGGAAAGACCGAAACAGCACGCCCGTCGTCATCTCGTTGTTCGACTCAGTATATAGCTAAGTGACCTTATTGATTTGGCCAAATCTTAGGGAACTAGCTAGTATATGAGAAGTGATTGTAGGTGAGTTAGGGGATTTAGTTGCCTGATTTACTCACGAGACTTATGCAAATTTACCTCTGTTGAATTTAGATAACTTTCTCCAGTGAGGAGTATCTATGACGCTTAATTTTTTCTCACATTTTGGTGCCCCGAGTAAGGAAAACAGATGTGTGCAGAGGCTTTGAGTGACTTTAAGGTAGCTTTCGTAGGGCACAGCTTATTACCACGTCACGTGGAAGTACAATACGTGGAAATACGTATATACAGAGCTCCTGGAGGAAAGGCAGGTTCCTTTTCCGAGGATGAGCGGCTAAACGCCGTATTAGAATGGGAGCACGATCGCACTATTCTTTTTTTGGGAGGAAATGACATCAGTGAAGATTCGGATGTTAATGAAATTGTGGAAAATATACTGGCAGTGGTAGGAGCCATTGAAGGCTCGTGTAAATCTGAAGTAGCAATAACCCTTCTGGAGCCTAGGAACCTACCATATGGCGCATCTGTTTGCTATGGTACCTACAAATTAACGAGTAGGGCCATAAAACGGAAGTTGCAGAGGATTAGGAAAGGGCAGGATTTCATTCACTTCAATGCAAAGCCTTTCCAAGCCTACCAAAAAACAGATGGCATCCATTGGAATCATAAAGGCAAAGAAGCGGTTCTGCAAAAATTTGTAAATTACATAGAGCATAAGAAAGAAAGGTTCTATGCTGTGCAGGCCTTGGGTGGTCCTATGCTGTAATGAGTGTGGAGATAATGACTGCCCCAGAGGTTTAATAGCCCAGGGAGATAGGTATAAAGCCATAAAGCAAATCCCTACACTCCTTAAAACTTAAAATGTTAATTATTACTGAGCTCTGGAGAATTGTGATTATTTTGGAACCTGAGTGTGGGAAGGACAGAATTACCCCAGAGGTTTAATAACCCAGGGAGA
>JAGKTI010023405.1:0-14818 GCA_018397915.1 Birgus latro
TTTTTTTTTTTTTTTTTAATGAAATGACAGTGTTCTGACGGAACTTGTAATCTAATCTGAAATGGCAAGCGTCCTGAAAAGCCTCGAGAAAGAAGAGTTTCAGTGAAGTTTTTATCAGTAGCTGGAATGATGAAACTAAAATGTACATGCAGGAAGGACTTATTCTAACGGGGATATCGGCAGCTTGCGTCGAACATTCAATAAAACTGAGTTTGCCAGCCATTGCCTGAACTATTTTACACACCTCATAATAATGTAGTGTTATGAACTATATTAAACAGAGGTAAGTAATAATAAGTAATAATACAATTCTGAATGCCTGAAACACTGAGTATCCTAAAGAGTGAACTTCATTACAACTTGTGGTGATGCCTTTGGTAGCAAACAAATATTGATTTATTTTAGGCCTACGATGTGTGGCAACTTCAACTTTTCTTTGGACTTTTCAGACTGATTAAAATAATTGGCATTTTTACAGGACTTAATATTTGATTGAACATTGTTAAAAGCTGGACTTAACTGAAATCACTGAACAGGATGTGCTGTATCCCAATCTCTTCTTTACTGGGTAGAGGTTGTTTGTTACTTTCCTATTCAGGTATACTTGAATATGCCTGTCATCATCCACTATCCTACTCACAAAGAAGATCCGAGTATGCTTTTGGGTCATATTTCAACGTCTGCCAATTTTGAAAATCACTTTATGGTCACCTCACCGTTATATCGACTGCTCCTATCCCTTTAGGCAGCAAGCACCACAATATTTATGGGTTCTTACCTTGTCGTAATCATGCGTGACCTCTTTCAGTACGGTAGTTCTCAAACTTCATTATATAATGTTGAGCAACTGGAACCGCAAATTTTAGAAGTCTCCAATGGTTTACTAAATAGATATTCAGTATTTTGCATGAACTGACCCCCAAACACCTTGCCACTAGAGCTGTACATCAAGGACATCCTGCAGAAGGCCATTGGCAGCTGTCAGTGGGTATGAGGGTGCAAGGATGACCATGATGCCCCCGCAGTGATGTTCCGGCGGGTCGCAGGGCGGCGGACAGGTCTGGGTGGCATTGTGACACCCACCACCACACACACTGCCGTGTAGACGCAGCTTCTCCTGCAGTTCGTAGTCTCGTGGTAGCAACACTGAAGAGGAAAGAGGCACGTACTATGGGTCAAAAAAAGTATTGGTTCACAATATGTGTCAAACATTTTGGACCACAGAACGAAGGTCACTGAAATATTAGTGTCTGTCCTACCACACGTTTGTAACTCTGATGTCGGGAGGTGTCATATATCGCCAAGTAGCAATATCCTCTTGCAGACATATAGCAATTGGTAGGTTTATATAAACAGACATTGTTCATACACAATGACACGTTGGTAATGTTCGAATATTTTCGGTATGCAATGGACACCCTGTGCATCGATCCTTTTTTTTTTTTTTTTTACCCATAGCACATGTTAGTTAAAAGTGAAGATCAACTAACATTATCATCATTTGCAGTTTATAGAATTCAAACTAGATCTGGAGATTCAGGAGCACCTCTTCATGAGCAGGCTAATTTATCTTGCACATTTTTTTACACCGTCTTGAAAATTAGTTACATTTTTGTCGATATTAATGCGACAGAAACAGCACACAAGAGAATGCAAAAGTATAGTAAGCAAATGAATCACTAAGGAAGTGATACTGCGAAGACTCCCATATCACACAGTGTTCCTTTTTTTGCGGTATGATCACCTTCGGCAAAGTATTCATCAATGACATCGTTATCAGCTGCAGAACTGGTCTGAGAGGCAAGAAAGGTCAGTATTTCATATATACTTCGGTAGACAGAAAAAAGAGAATTAGTTATCAACACCCTCATCATCATCTACTGTAGCTCTTTTTTCCCTCCGTTACAGGGCGTCTCCCCAAAGCTAAATAAAATCCTCTGATGGTCGCGAGAATGCATCAATAACACAAGCTATTGGAAAGGCCTTAATGGCAGGAGATTGACCTGGCTAGGATTCGAACCATTATGCAAAACACATGACTTTCACCCCGACTATAGTTCATTCACCTTAACCTGGCCCAGATTTTCACTCCTTTGCAGCTTATTTCACATAACTTTGTGGCGGAAAAAATCAGTTCTACGGCTTTACAACCTTTCCATAACACTTCTCCGTGAGGCATCATATTCAAGTGTTTATCTGCAGTAACAATGTAGCATTCAAGACTGGGAAAAGGCAGTTTTTGGACAAGTTGGACTGAAAAGAGTGTAGTGCTTCAGACCACAAGACCACCAGATATGATGAACTAGAGATTCTCAGTTCCTTCACTGACTCAAAAGTTAGGGTAAGAGTAAGGGTCCACTGGCTGTGTCTTTCCTCTCTCCCTTCTCCATCTTGCTCTCCAGGGGTTTGCTACATGTTTCCTGCGCCATGAAGGACTCACTGCTCACTTCTCAGTTTTAAATGAAGGTTTGTTGCTTAACCGTACCTTTACTTGGAGAAGTGCTTTGTTTCAATGATTTACATACTGAGTCATGCTACGATTATTATTAGATTGGTTGGGAAAAGTGAGAGAAAGAGACTGGAGGAAGAGAAAGTGGTACATATTTTTATATTATCAAACTCTTCCAAAATGCCCCTGAGGATTTAATACCACACCAGCTACATTCTTTCTCAGTGGTGGGGCTGATCCACTGTATATTGGTAGACACATTATGTCACTTCAGTTTCACTTAGAGAAGTAGGGGTATACAGATTAAATTAAATAGGTTTAAGCATTTCAAAGCTGTCCTCGAAAATAAGGTACATTTCACTGCCCTGTCGCTGTGAAGGCAGCAGGTGACTCTGTGGCAATACAAATAGGTTAGTTTAGCTCTAATAAGATTTCGCAAATTTAAGTCCATAAAACAGAAAGATTATAGTATCAGAATTTTCTCATTGAAGACTAAACACAGTCCTACCTTCGCTTTGCGTAGTGGAATCAACTCGCTGGGAAGACGTGGACAGGTTACTTCTGACAGTAGAATATTTGCTGGCCATCATGGACTGCCTTACGTTGCGCTCTGGCCTCAGCAGGATGATATAGAGCTTGGGAGTGAACAGACACACTAACGCTACGGTGGCCGACAGTGAGACGGTGACGGACGTGGTGGTGATGCGTAGCTGTTGGGAAGAAAGTGCACAGAAGGTTAGGTTAGCTAAGGGTATAGCTTATACCTAAAAGAAATTACAGTAAGTCACACCCCTTTCCTTACAGCGTAAACTTGATTGGCCAAGACAGCTGAAACACAACAGATAATAAACAGACACGAAGCATCATTTTTCCGACATCGTTCGTCTTGTTATTACTGATATACTCAGTCATGCAAAAATGATAAGTATAATTTGACACAGTTTTAGGATGGGGTACTGGGGAAGGGAAGATTTGGTTGGTGTTGGATTGAGTACAGCAGGGTAGGATGGTTTTGTAGACCGATTTAGATACCAAGCTAGGTTAGGTTTAGATGATGTGGAGTTTGGCTGTGATCAGACACCAGTACTGCCATGGCAGTCAGAGAGATGGTGATCAATGCAATCTTGATGCTTAGCTATGGGATGGACTGGTGTAGGTCAGTGTAGCGTAATATAGGTAGTTACCATCATCACCAGCAGCAGAAGCCTGTAACATTCCACTTCAGGACATAGGCCTAACCCAAACATTTTCAATTATCCCAGTCTTGTGCTATTACTTTCCATTCCAGAGCCCTATGATCTGTAACAAATTCTCTTGTCTTCATTGCTTGCTCTTTCCTTTTTATCTATGACCCTGTGTCTCCTGGTGTTTTTTTTTTTTTTTTTAATTTCATGACACCACCATATTGCTGGTCTTGATCCTGGTGTTTCTGAATTATTATTACCCAGCATGTTACTTTCCATGTCCATCTGTCATCGAGTCTTCTATTATTAATGTGGCCAGAACACTGCCAGTTCTTATTATTTTATTGTTATTCTTAAGTCTTCTACACTCCGCAAAGTAATCGAAGCTGACTTTGTCCTAGTTCTTAAAATTATTCCTAGCATCGATCTTCCTATACCTCTCTCGGCACAGCTCAGCTTCCTTTCTATTGGTGCAGTCATTGTCCACGTCTCTCCGTTACCCATTAGGCGGGGAGCACATTAAAAAAAATATTAAAAAAAAAACTTTTCACTTTAACACTGAAGTGCCCTTTAATTTCCCTACCAAACGCTCTTCATCTGTCCATCTATATATCTATCTATGTATCGCCAGGCGACTTAATCCCGTAAGGCGTGGCCACAAACAAATTGCCTCCATGTCACCCGGTTCCCCGCCATTTCGCTGCCCTACCCCCAGCTCACATTCCCCTCCCTCATATACCTCTCCGTTCCATCTCTCCATGGCATCCTCGGCCTCTTCCTCCCTCTCCTCCCCCCTCCCCCCCCCGCGTCCACCTCACACACACACACACACACACACACTCTCAACGTTAGTCTCTTGCTCCCCATCCTCTCCACATGGCCAAACCACCTCATTGTACTGTGTTTCTACTAACACTTTCTGTCACACCCACATCTACACAGCAATGCTCCTTCACATCCTCATTTGTCAGTCTGTATCTCCATGTAATCAGCATGCTCCTCTCAGATAACTTCTTTCCACTGTTCTCACTCTTGACTTATGTCCTTCCAGTAACGTCCAAGCTTCACTTCCATACGTCAGAGTTGGTATCACAATGCTATTATGCAGTGACTTTTTTTTTTTTACTTTCTTGCTCACTTCCCTGCTGGTTACCACTGCTCTCAAAGTACCAGCAATCTTTCTTTCCTGTTGTACCCTTTCATGCAGTTCGTCCTCTGAACTTCCATTCCTACTCATTACACTATCCAGGTGCTTAAATGCACTCACATTTTCCATATCCTCATCATCCAACCTCGCTGTGCATTCATTGACTTCGTTTCTCTCGAAAACTACAACTGTACTCTTGCCAACATTCTTCTTTACAGTCCGTTTCTTACGCACTCTTCCAAACTAATTCACCAAGCCTTGCAGATCCCCTTAGTCTTAACAATAAAGTATCATCTGCAAACAACAGAACAGGAAGTTTCCAAACGTTTCCTTCTCTCATTGGGGTCCCTGCAACATCCACAGCCCTACCTTGTATTCTTTTATAACCCCACCCATATACAGATTGAACAACCATGGAGACATGACATCCGTTTCATTCCAGCAATCAGACAAAAATTTGCTTAGTTCACCAACCACACACACTGCAGCCTAGGCGCCTTCATACATATTCTTCATGGCATTCAACGGCTTCCCATTTACACCATATATTCTTACCATTTTCGACATTCCTTTGCTGTCCACTCTGTCATATGTTTTCTTCGAATCCATGAAGGCCACGTACCATCTTGTTTCCTTTCTCTATCTACACAACCTCTTCCCTTACTACAGTATAACCTCCTTGTTCTTCTCCAGTTAATTCCTCTGTTATTTCCCCATCTCTGTCAATAAGCATTCTACCATATACATTTCCTATTACTCTAAGGACACAAATGTCCATATGATTACCACACTCTTCTTCTTTCCCCTGTGGCGGAGCGTGTGTAATTTGTCAGGACCCACTGGCCGACCCTGGAACCTATTTCTGAAGTTTCGAAAATCGGTTAATTAAATGGTTACACTGAAGAGGAAAGTCAGACGCACTTGGCATTACAGTTTTGAACTTCCTTGATCCATCCTGTGCTGTGCAGTGAAGCGCGGAAAGTGCGCAAATTTACGCAGATGATATCGGTCATACCAAGGTATTGCTGTGATGATTAGTTTTTGTTCTTTTTACAGAAAAATAATGTAAGTGATGGTGAAATGGTGTGAAATGACTAAATATGTGTTTTTCGAAGCTTACCAGTACATATGTGACGTTTCAATTTTAAAAAATACATATATATATTATGAATATACAGTATTCAGTGGATTTCGATCGGTGTTTATTGTGTTTATAGCAGCAGCGGCTATTTTTTTATTCTGGGTCGTGGAGTTTGTGGGAAAAGGGAGGCGAGAGACTACATTATTAATCCTAAACGAGATAAAGGTCGTCCCTTGAGTGTACAGGCTGATTAGTGAGGGTTGAGATGCAAGACGACCTGCGATTCACACCTCCCAGGAGATAATTGGAGGGGGGGGAGGGAAGGGAGGCCTTTCCACCTACCAAAATATCACGTGAACACGGCAAACGTTGGTGTAATGGTAATGCAAGGCAAGAAATATTTAAAATGATCCAAACCAGTACAACAAACCTGAGAAAATAGGAAGATAAAAAAATATATATATATTTTTTTTCTTATATTCATGTCTTTTTTTGTTTATTCCTGTATTTATTTATAATCGTAAACAGGGTGGTTGTCTGTGTTTCGCAAGGGAGGAGAAATGACATTTTCTGTCTGGGTCGAGATGATGGGTGTAACTGTGTTTTTAGGCATGGCTACAAACAAAAAATTGTACATCCACTCGTCACGGCAGCAGGCGTGAGCTAACAGATGGGATAAGGGAATGTAGACAAGGTCAATCTCAAGATTTCCCAGACGTTCATTATCTTCCCAAAAATTTTCAGTTTTCTATAAGCCGCACTGCACCGAATAATCCAAACCTGTACAGCAAACCTGTGCAAATAGGTAAAGATGCCAAAACAAAAATATATTTCAATTTCATGCTTTTTTGTTTATTCCTGTATGTATTTATAACTGCAAACCGGGTGGTTGCGTGTGTTTCGCAAGGGAAGAGAAAATATTTTCATATGGGTCGTTATAATGTGTGTAGATGTGCGTATTTAGACATGGCCACGAGCGAAAAAATCGAAGCCCCACTCTTCACGGCAGCAGGCTCTGAACTGACTAATGGGGTATGTTGAAGTGTAGTGTAGGCCAATCTCAACACGTCCCAAATGCTCGTTCACTTCCCAAAAATGTTCGTATTTTGCAAAAGTTGCGCTGCATCGACCCAGGCGGCCACTCTTTGGTAAAATGTCATTTGAAGCTGGCGGCCATGGAGGGGTTTATTATTATACTTGACATCTGATTCTATGGGATTCCCAGGCCAATCTGTACATCTTCCATATCCAATCTACTACTATCGTTCCCCATGCTTCAGTATTTCATCACACTACATCAGTTCCTGGTTCTTTCCTCATTTTGACTTCTCTCATTGTTTTCAGTACTTCCATCCTACTGATTTCTTCTTCCCTTCTCATTTACCTCCCTCTCCCAGCCATTCCCTTCCTCCCTTCTCATTTACCTCCTCCTCTCAGCCATTCCTCAGTCACTATTACTCGCGTTACTTTCATCCACTGTGTTTAACAATGCCCTAACGCGCCCTCCATCTGCTCTCTTTTTCTCGTTTCTCCACTATCAGTCTACCATTTTTCTCATTTACTTCTCTACTACCTTTTTTATCACCCTGTCTACCTGTTTTTACCTCCTTGCAGAACATTTTCTTACATTCCCTGGACTTTACACTTAAATTCCTTTTAAATTCCTCATCCACTGCCTTTTTACTCTCTCTTACTAATCATTTCACCTCTTTCTTCCACTCTACATATAATTCTCATTTCCAGCTATCAACTTCCTCCATGCCTCTGCTTCCCAACCACCCACTATACTGTATGCTTTCTTATTTTGTGTCACAGTTTGAACACTTCATTTGACCATTCTGCTCCTTGCACCCCTTTTCCTCTTCTCTTCGCTCCACACATCACATGCTGCACCTATTTCTTCCGCGAATATCTTGTGCACACTTTCTACCTCCCCCATCTGCTCCATAAAGGCCCCGTCACGCGATCAGCGGGCAAATGTGGTGGCCCAGCATGGTGCCGAAGAGCATGGTTCAGGTGGAGTTTTGTGTCGTTGACGAACCTGCTCGAGCAAGGATCGTGCTTTAGTTCCGCACGTCTACACGATCATTTTCCACATATTCTCCACTTCCATGCTGAATCACCACACTTGCCAACTGATCGTGTGACGGGGCCTTAACATATTCATACAATTGCTCCTCCACTTCTCTCTTGTATTCTGCCTTATTTTTTATTCATCCTTTTGCAACCTTTCTACCCTCCATGTATGGTCTATTTCCTCCTGCCCTTATCTCCTTCTATTCATCCATTGCATTTGTACCTCGACTTCCACCACCACTGAGTGATGGTGAGACAGTCCATTCCCCCAGCCTCTATACACTCAGGCATCCAGTACAGACCTTCTCATTCTCTCATCCACACACACATAATCAGTCCTTGCCTTCCATTCATTCAGTTCACCACCCACCCTTCTCATCCCTCGCCACATATACCTGTGGATCATTTTGTACCTATAGAGAGTGCTGAATATTACCAAACCCCTCCCCATACAAATGTCCACTTGAGCACTATCATTCTCATCCATTTCCGCAGGCACACCCCACTCACCAACTACGCCATCCACTTTCACATTCCCTACTTTTCCATTCATATAAATACTTTTCCAATCATATTTATACTTCAACTTATTTCGGATTCGAAAGACGGGTTAGTCACTAAAGTTGTCTTAGGTATTAAAATTCATCAACTAATTCTAAAACTTCAGTTGCATTCTTATTTCCTCAATCTGAGTTTGGTTATTAAACATGGCTATAGTTTTGTTCTTAATTTTCAGTCCTATGCAAAGACTTTCTGTTTTTTACCCGCCCAGTCCCGACCGGTTTTTTAACCCAGCCTACCCCCAGGTCCCGACCGATTTTCAACTTTTAGTTTTTTGAAATCTTCGCTTTTGGTGAGAAACATCGAAAATTCATAGAGAAATCGTGATCCTGAGGTTAGCAAACAGGTGTCACTCAACCTTACGTTTTCCTTCATTTTCAGGGTACCTGGCTAAAGAAAATGAGCTATCGAAGGGTTAACTAATTCAAGCCACTTTAAATTACGTATTTATTTCATTTATTTGGTACGAATTTATGTGTAGTACAAGTCTATATTGGTTTTCACACAATAATATAGGCATTTATAAGCATTGTTCACTCACCCAAAACCCCAGTATATGGCACCTTCCTTTATGACATTACCACCTCATCACTTCTGTTTGTTTCTACCTCTAGCTTCTTTGTTTCTTTGTCCTTCACCTCAGGAATCACTTTTACCATGAATTTCGTCATTGGAGAGACCGTGGCTGGGTTACTGCTAACAGGTGAAATGCCCAGTGTGGGGGGGAGGGGGGAGGAGGGGGGGTTAGGTTGGGCCTGGCAGTATCCCCACTTGACAGCAGTTAGAGGAAGATCTCTCACATATGCTTACCAAAAATCACCCGGGAATGTTGAAAAATGTGCACGCAATGGGCCTTGCAACTGAGTGACATACGATTCACGTCGTTGGGTCTGTCCGCGGTAAAAAGTAGCGACGTGCATTGTACGTCGGTGGGACTCGGCGGGTTAAATCCTCTATCTTCATGTTCTTTTTAAATCCAGTTATTACTCCAGTTAAGATTTCTAAATACTTTCAAACATCATGTAATCAGTTTTAGTGATATGGTATCTCTCTGTTTTCCATGGTTTTTATTTTTCCTTTTTTTTCCAGTATCTGTAGTGGGCTTAATGATCGCTGTTCCATCTCCGTATGTCTTCCAATATTTTACAGTAGATGTCATAAACATTTTGTTGACAAATTGTGCACAAGACCCCGGTTGTTTCTATGGAGTCGAAGTCTTTTTCGTGGTCAATGAATGCCTTTACACACAGGTTTCCTGTACTTATTTCTTTTCTCACTTATTTGATTAATTGTATGTATATGGTATATGATTGTCAATTCACTTCCAGAGCCAGCTTGTTCTCTGTTTTGGTTAGGTCTAGCATGTCTGAAAATCTGTTAGTGATAATTCTTGTGATCGGTTTGTATAATTCATGACTGACAACAGGCAAATTATCTGATAGGTTTTAAGGTCTTGCAAGTCTCGTTTTCAAAATATTAAAATTTTTCCTGCAATTTTTCAGGATTTTGGGGCTTCTCTTTCTCAGAGACATTCTGTAGAGTTTTGATAGTTTATCCAGGATAATCTTTCCTGTAGCTTTGATTAACTCTTCTATGATACCGTCTTCTACCTTATTGTAAATATTGATTTTCCTTTGACGTGTGATATGTTGTCTGAGTTGTACAGGTGGCCATAGATTTCTTCCATTACTAATAATTTCTTTTCTCTTATTGTTATAGGGGAGATTATATTCAGTCAAGTATGGTTGTGGTAGGATAGAGCTGATTACTAATGGTGGACCAGAGGCTCTTGTCAGGATGATTGTCAAAACGCCGGAACATGTTGGGGTTCCGAAGGGAAAAATTATTAATATGAAAGCTAAGCGAACTCTACCTAATAGAGTTTTACTGCCGACACACACGTACTGTATGCGAGTAAAACTTGGACAGTAGGTGAGTGAACCTTCTAAGTTACAAGCTGCAGATTATTTTGTACAGCTGTAGCCATAAGCAGGTTAAATCATGATCATGTAAGCCATTAAAATGGGAATTCTGAAATTGAAGAAAGGGTAATAGGTAACATGAGATGTGAAATTACTGAATAGATACAAATGAATCCATTTAGTTATTATGGACATTTACAAATAATGCACATGCGTGACGTGCCAGAGTCATTCAAAGAAAGACTTACTGTAGTGTTGGAAAAGAAGACGTTATATATATGGTGAAAAAAGAGAGGACTGGAGCAGGATACCGGTGGAAGAGAAAGAAAAAAGAGAGGAGTGCTTTAGAAAGTGAAAGAGATATATGAGGATCAAGTAACCTGGTGACGGTTTTGTCTGGGTCGTCTCCTATCAGAGGAATCCTAGGTCTGAGCACGATATCGGAGATGATGATGACGATAATATTCGGAAGAGGGGACACAACAGAAGATTACAGGGGAAGGCTGACGACCTTACTTTTATACTGTATACATAAACTGCAGTCAAAACACTATACAAAAACTTTGTATTAACCCTAATATTATCAGGTATTATTGTTCCAGAGGACTGGAAATCAGATATAATTGTTCCTTTATATAAAGGAAAAGGTGAGAGAGAAGTATGTGGTAACCATAGGGGTATTTGCCTTCTTAGTGTGACTGGAAAAATATATGGTAGAATACTTATTGACAGGGTTGCACATATAACAGAGGAGTTAGTTGGAGAAGAACAAGGGGGATTTAGGAAGGGAAAAAGGTGTGTGGATCAGATATTTGTTCTCAGATGTTTAGTGGAGAAGTATCTAGAGAAGGGAAAGAAAGTGTATGATGCCTTCGTGGACTTGGAGAAAGCTTATGACAGAACAGATAGGCAAGGTATGTGGAAGGTATTAAGAATATATGGAGTGGAGGGGAAATTGTTGAGTGCTGTGAAGAGTATGTATGAAGGAGCTAGGGCTACTGTGCGAGTGGATGGTGAGCTGAGTGAGTTCTTTGATCTGAATGTGGGACTGAAACAGGGTTGTCTGATGTCTCCATGGCTGTTTAATATATACATGGATGGGATTGTACAGGAGGTGCAAGGAAGGACGGTGGATGTGGGGGTGGCTCTAATGAATGAGGATGAGATGTGGAAGATTCCGGTGTTGTTGTCTGCTGATGATACAGTACTGTTGAGTGAAGATGAATGGGAGTTGCAAGGTTTGGTGAATGAATTTGGGACAGTGTGTAAGAAGAGGAATCTGAAAGTCAATGTAAACAAGAATAAAGTTACGGTGTTTGAGAGGAATGAAGTCACAGAATGCACAGTGAGGTTGGATGGTGAGGATATGGAGAATGTGAGTGCATTCAAGTACTTGGGCAGTGTGATGAGTAAGGATGGAAGTTTGGGGGACGAAATACTTGAAAGGGTACAGCAGGGAAGGAAGGTTGTTGGTTCACTGAAAGCAGTGATGAGAAATAGGGAGGTGTGTATGGAAGTCAAGAAGTCACTGCTTGATAGTATCGTGATCCCTACCCTGACATATGGAAGCGAGGCATGGACCTTGCTAGAGGGTAACAAGACAAGAGTGAGAGCAGTGGAAATGAGTTACTTGAGAGGAGCATGTGGTGTGACATGGAGGGACAGGTTGACAAATGAAGTGAAGGAACGTTGTGGGGTGGATGTGGATGTGATTGAGAAGATTGGAGAAATACACTGAGGTGGTTTGGACATGTGGAGAGAATGGAGAATGAAAGACTGACTAAGAGGGTGTATGTAGGTGGGGTGGAGGGAGGGAGAGGGAGGGGAAGACCGAGGATGAGGTGGAGGGATGGAGTTGAGAGGTATAAGAGGGAGGGGGAAGTGAGCTGGGGGGGGGAGTAGGGAAATGGTGGGTGACAAAGCGACTTGGAGGCGGTTTGTCTGCGGCCACCCTTTGCGGGATTAGGGCGTCGGGCTATAGATAGATAGAAAAATATATGGATACTAAGATGACCACGGCAATATGAGCTGTCCTATTTAAATGTAAGTAAACTGCTGTTACAGGTTATATAATAATTAGCAATCTAAGGACTCAAAAACCTTAGGATGAGGCCACACACGCCCCAGACATGTGATCGACAAGAGGAAACGAGGCCCAGGGGTCCGTCCAACGTTCAGACTCGAATATTGCAGCGTCTCAAACCCTATGATTCTTTTCATCTTGTCGATCACATGTTTCGGGAAAGTGTGGCTGCATCCTAACATACCTCTATATTATTAGCAGCAGAGAAGTATGTGGGTACAAAAGCTATTTGCATGATACAGGCTGTGTGTATGGTGATGTCAATGTGTATATATGAACAATCGTCAATGGAATATATCCCTAATCAGGTGAACAGGCTGGATTTTTTAGTTTCTGGTGAAGCAGGGTGTAGGAAAACCCAGAGGATAAATAATAAATAACTCAGAAGTTTGATACTTTATGGAAAAAATAAAGGTTGCATACAAAAACATAACTTTTTTTTTTCTCCCCCTGGGGAGGTTTTGGTTTTCTTTGGCACGTTATTTGTTACTTTCGTACGTTAAATAAAAAAAGGTATAAACATTCACACCTGTGTAAAAAAAAATGTCCAAAAAAAGTACTGCTGGTATCGTTATGAAAATTAAGATCCTGAGTTCTGGATGGATGAGGAAGATTGTGTCAACACCACAGGGGCTTGCACCTCAGGGATCTGCATCACCTGTGAAGGTAAAGAAGGGGGACTTTTTTAAACACAAATTTTGAGTATCTTTTGATGGGGGTTAGTTAGGGTGGGCTTGGGGGTGTCGTATATGGTTATAAGTTATGTTTTGGCCTGAAATATATTATCAGACATATTTACAGTAATTCCAGCACAGAAAGTTAAATCCAATTACCTTGTTATTCCCATCAGAGGCAACAGGTGGGCTCAAAGAGGTCCCTGCAGGCTGGGTGATCGCACTTGTAGCACACTTCTCTTGTCTTCCTGTCTTGAGACCTCGGGCAGATACTGCATAGTCTCATTTTCTTTTGTCGGGAGGGGTGGTGGAGTGACGGGAGGAGAGAGGGTGGGGGAGCGTGACCTCCCCCTTGGTGGTCCCTCATCCCCCTCCTCTTCCCAGCTTTCTATGCTCGCTCCAAGCGGTTCATCTTCGTTGAAAAAAAATGGAAACATCTTCCCCCAGGTCCATTATTCCCTCTTGCAATGCATCGTCTTTCTCAAGGGCAGCTTGGCAGGCATCAATCTCATCGTCGTTCAATATTCTTAATGCCATCGTAAACCTGAAATGAGAGAAAACGAGAACTTTGCAAAAAATCGTCTAAAAATGGTCGGTTTTGCTTTATTCACCTATCATTCTTTAGGAAATTGTTTATAGAATCATTTAAATCACTGATATCCACAATAAGTGTCCATTTAAGTGGTCTGAATGCCTGAAATATCAGGGGCTTTAAATCTCGTTTACTTACCGATCACAGGTGAAGCAGGGTCCAGCATTCCCCAGGGTTGCCAAAACTGTGTGTTGGAGGTAGGAGATCCAAGCAGCACGTCCACCCTCGGCAAGGGTACCAGCTCGACCGAAATTTCCTCACCAGCTACCACCCCTAAACCCAACTGGGCATGCTCAGTAGTTAAAAACATTGGAAAAATGCATGCCGTGGGGTATTTCATAACATGCTTCGCCTCATAAGGGGCTAATGCAAACTGTCTCACCTCCACATTATTAGCGGTGGAGAAGTATATTGGCACAAAAGCAAGCCAGATGATGCAGGTTGTGTACATGGTGAAACCGATGTGTTGACTCTCGTTGAACGCCTCGGGGATCTTACGGGTTAATACTGCATACACCGTGCATACCACAATCAGACCTGGGGGCACCAGAGGTGGTTGGGTGTTAGTATTCAGGGTTGGTTGGGTCTGCTGTGTGTGTGTGTGTGTGTGTGTGTGTGTGTGTGTGTGTGTGTGTGTGTGTGTGTGTTTGTGTGTGTGTGTGTGTGTGTGTGTGTGTGTGTGTGTGTGTGTGTGTGTGTGTGTGTGTGTGTGTGTCTGTGTGTGTGTGTGTGTGTTTTGCAATATGTGTTCTCGTCTGCAGGATCGTGGAGGTTAATACTGCATACTTGGTGTACATGACGACCAGACCTGTTTATAGGAGAGTTGGTAGGACGCTGACCGGGCCTGTAAGGCAAGGGTATTAGAAATATTGGTAAGTATGATGGCTGTGGTGTTAGAAACAGGGCTGGATGGGTATGCAGAGGTGTTGGTAATGGAAGTGTCGGCAGCACAAACCACGAACACACACACACACATACACACACACACACACACACACACACACACACACACACACACACACACACACACACACACACACACACACACA
>JAGKTI010023406.1:0-14818 GCA_018397915.1 Birgus latro
GGCATAGAAACTTACTGGAAACTTATGGTGCGCGAAAGAGGTAACAAACTTCCGATTTAGCACATTAAATCTTGTCTCTTATTACTGCCTGTAATGGAAGTGAAAAAGTCACTGCATGACAGTACTGTGATACCAACTCCAATGTATAGAAGTGAAGCTTGGACCTTGTTGGAGGGACACAAGTCAAGAGTGAGAGCAGTGGAAATGAGTTGAAAGAAGCATGTGAAGTCACATGGAGAGACTGACTGACAAACAACGAAGTGAAGGAGCATTGTGGTGTGTGTGGATGTGGATGTGATAGAAAGTGTTAGGAAAACACACTGAGGTGGTCTGGCCATGTGGAGAGGATGGAGAGTGAGAGACTGACGAGGAGAGTGTATGCGAATGAGGTGGAGGGGGGTAGAGGGAGGGTGAGGCCAAGAATAAGATGGAGGGATGGAGTGGAGAGGTATATGAGAGGAGTGTGAGCTGGGAGCAGGGCAGTGAAATGGTGGGGGACATGGCAACATGGAGGCGATTTATTTGTGGCTACCCCTCACGGGATTAAGGTGTCTGGCAATAAATAGATAGATTTTTATAAATTCTATTACAGTAACCCTTACTTGTTATAGCTGTTGCTGTTGTCATTTAACCATGGTCTGTCTGACTGAGCAGACCAGTCAAATGAACTGTTGCATCTTTATTTCTTTTCTACTGCAACTTCAATGATCACTGCTCCTGTGAACTCTGCTTGCATCCCTCCACCAGGCGCGTAGCACCCGTCTAGCAACAACCTCTCATCCTTTTCCTGTCCATCTCTCTAATGAAAGAGTTATCCATTACTCCCAGGCCTTCATGTACGTATCACGTCAACTCTGGAACTATCTCATTCTGTCAGTATTCCCTACTGCCTATGATCTCCAGTGTCCGGGCATCTTGAAATGAACGGATCTTGAATTTGGCTCTCCGTCATCTAATTTTTGTGTTTTCTTGAAAGGAATAATTTGCAAGCTCCTGGCCTTTCCTTGGAGAGAGAGAGAGAGAGAGAGAGAGAGAGAGAGAGAGAGAGAGAGAGAGAGGTCTCATGGGGCCCTCCCACAGGCTCAGACAGAGAAGTCTCATGGGGCCCTCCCACAGGCTCAGACAGAGAAGTCTCATGGGGCCCTCCCACAGGCTCCCTACACCACTGATCTTCTGTCTGAATCTTAGTTCAGCATGTGCTGCACAGTACTCTGTGAAGTAGGATGTCTTGTTTAAGCCTAATCTATAAACAGGGCACGTATCATCTCTGATTCCCGACAACAAAAATCTAAACTGGTATCTAAGGAGGGCTGAGTGATGTCCTGATCTATATCTAGCTAAGTGAACTCAATCATCTTTATTTAAGAACACCTTTGATGATGGATGTCAGAGGACGGGCTTGTGATATTGCATTCTGATGAAGGGGTTGTACTGCCCTGAGCGGAAAGCGAGTTCAGTACATGGGTGTTTCTTAACTCTTAGTGCTGGAATGTTGGAAGGACATGTAAATACTGTATACTGTACATGTTACAGTGAGATTATTTTATACCAGTAAACGCCTTTGTCAGCAAGGTATGAGCGAGGCCATTTAAATCTGAAAGCACTGAAAAGCGCCTTACACCCAGAGGATGTCTAGAGTATACTGACAGCTATCTACCTACCAAGCTTCATGCCTTTACAATAAACTGTCTAGCTTGTGGCCCTCATATGAAGATTTTCAACATGTATCACTTGGCATGTGCCACGTGCACCGCCAGGGTGTGATGAAACCTGTCATAAACAAATCTTAAAGAATTCGGCTATCATATGGTGCAAACCACTCACTGATCAGCCCTGTGGTTGCTGAGATATAAGCTCCTCATAAAAGATACGCTCAGGCCGGGCTGGGCCACTCGTATGTGAGAAAATGCCACTACTTGATATGAGACTCCTCTCGTAATACAGGAGGCTATTTTGTTGTCTCATGTTATTCCATATGCAATTTAGCAACAAAAGTGCATAAAACTGAGACCTGAATGCCTAACTATGGATCCTCTTGATTCAGCAGAATATTAAGTTTAAGAAAGAGAGATTGTTCAAGTGCTTGAGGGTGCAAAAGTGGCTATATGTGGATTAACTGAAACTAAATGGAAAGGTGAGAGCATGAGAGAATGGCAGTATGGATGGAAGGAGAATATAAGAGAGTATGGATCAGTTGGCTCAAGGATTCTGTGGGAACGATTGAAAGTTGGTCTACAAATGTGGGCAATTGTGTGCCTGTATGTGCCAACGCAAGATCGTGCAAGCAGAGTGAGAGAAGAGTTCTGGACAAATGTGGATACGTGCATGGAAAAGTTTGAAAGGAATGAGTGTTTTTGATTGGAGATATGAATGGAAGAGTAAGGAATGAGAAGGTAGATGGAGTAGTTGATGAGTGGGGTGTGCCTGCAGAGATGGTGGTGTGTGAGGTTAAGAGAAGACGAAAGGGGGTGCAGGGAACAGCATGGTGGAATGAAGAGGTGAGACAAGCTGTGGCACAAAAGAAGAAAGCATATAGTGAGTGGGTAAGAAACAGGGGCGTGAAAGAAGTTGAGAGACGGAAGAGAGAGTTATATGTAGAGAGGAAGAGAGATGAAAAGATTAGCAAGAGAGAGTACGAAGAGACTGGATGAGAAATTTGGAAGGAATTTGAGTGTAAAGTGGAGGAAATGTAAGAAAATGTTCTAGAAAGAGGTAAGCGAGCTAGACAGGGTGCCAAAGAAGTTAGCTGGGGAGTGAAAGATAAAAATGGTAGAATACTAGTGAAGGGAGAAACAGTGAGCAGATGGAGAGAACACTTTAAGGAATTGCTGAACAAAGAGAATGAAAGTAATGCGAGTGTAAGTGGCTGGAGAATGGCTGGGAGACCGAGGAATGTGACAAGAGACGACGAAATCAGTAAGATGGAAGTTGTGGAGGTAATAAAGAAAGTTAAAATGGGAAAAGCTCCGGAAATTGATGGAGTGTGTGGTGAAATGCTGAAGCATGCGAGAGAGATAGTTGCTGAATGGATCTGGAAGATGTGCAGATTGGCCTGGGAGGAAGGTACAGTCCCGGAGGATTGGAAGTCAGGTATAATTATTCCCCTGGACAAAGGAAAAGGGGAAAACGAAGTGTGTGGTAATCAAAGGGGCATTTTGCCTTCTTAGTGTATTAGGAAAAGTATACAGTAGGATACTTACTGACAGAGTTAGGGAAATAACAGAGGAATTAGTTGCAGAAGAACAGTGAGGTTTTATGAAGGGAAGAGGTTGTGTAGATCAGATACTCATTCTTAGATCTTTAGTGGAAAAGTTTCTTGTATGCGGCCTTCATTGATTTGGAGAAAGCATATGACAGGGTGGATTGACAAAGACTGTGGAAAGTATTAAGAATATATGGAGTAGATGGGAAGTTGTTGAATGCCGTGAAGAATATGTATAAGGGTGCAAAGGCTGTAGTGCATGTGGATAGTGAACTGAGTGAATTTTTCTATTTAAAGGATGGATTGCAACAGGGATGTGTCATGACTTCATGGCTGTTCAATCTGTATATGGATGGGGTTATAAAAGAGATCCAAGGTAGGGCAGTGGATGTTGGAGCAGCCCTAGTGAGGGAAGGCAGTGTTTGGAAACTCCCCGTACTGTTGTGTACAGATAATACTGTGTTGTTAAGTGAAGACGAAGGGGAGCTGCAAGGTTTGTGGATGAGTTTGAGAGAGTGTGTAAGAAATGGAATCTAAAGGTGACTGTAGGGAAGAGTAAAGTTATGATCAACGAGAGAAGTGAAGTCAGTGATTGTACAGTGAGGTTGGATGAGGAGGAAATGGAAAATGTGAGTGTGTTTAAGTACTTGGGTAGTATGATGAATAAGGATGGAAGTTTAAAGGGTGAAGTGCTTGAAACGATACAACAAGGAAGAAAGTTTGCTGGTTCCGTGAAAGCAGTGATAAGAAACAGGGAAGTGAGCATGGAAGTGAAAAAGTTGTTACACGACAGTATTGTGATACCAACTCTAATATATGGAAGTGGAGCTTGGGCCTTGTTGGAGGGACAAGTCAAGTGTGACAGCAATGTAAATGTGTTATATGAAAGGAGCATGTGGAGTCACATGGAGAGACAGACTAACAAGTGAGGAAATGAAGGAGCATTGTGGTGTGGATGTGGATGTGATAGGAAGCGTTAGGAGAAACACACTGAGGTGGTTTGGCCATGTGGAGAGGATGGAGAGTGCGAGACTGACAAGGAGAGTGTATGTGAGTGAGGTGGAGGGGGGGGAAGAGGGAGAGGGAGGCCAAGGATGAGATGGAGAGATGAAGTGGAGAGGATTATGAGAGAGAGAGAGAGAGAGAGGGGGGGGGGAAGCTGGGAGCAGGGCAGTGAAATGGCAGGGGACAGGGGCAACAGGGAGGCAATATGTTTGTGGCCATCCCTCATGGGATTAAGGAATCTGGCAATAGATGAATAGATAGATAAACAGATTCAGGAAGTTTAACCATGTGCTTATTAATTCAATCATTGATTCATCATCCAATCCTACACTGCACCATGAGAAGCATAGGAGCCCAGGGCTAGGCAAGTTGGTTCTGACATTTCAGATGAGAGTGACCAGCCGCACTCATCCCTGAGTGGCTTTACGTAAGCAATAAACCCCAACCACCTCTTGGATATAAACCTTCACCGGTTCAATCCGACTGGAGCACAAAAATTACCCACTAAATGACCAGGTGCCAAAATTTGGTTATGTGGTTACCACCCAGTGTAGTAAATGGTTTCCTGGTGTACAGGAAACCATCTGGCTTGTCACTCAGTGTAGAGTCATCCACAATTTCAAATACTTTACCAAGAAAAGACGTGATAGCTATTGATCTGTAATCAGAGGGATCAGAGGAACTTCCTTTCTTTGGAATAGGGTGGATATTGGCTTGTTTCCATGAATTAAGGTATGAAGACGTACGTATGCATAGTGTGAATAATTTACTTAGAACAAAGGCAAGTTCTGAGGAACACTTTTTAAAAACAACTGAAACCATAAATTAAATTTAACACATAGGGTAGTGGCTGAATTAGTGCATTAAATCACGCATTTACTATCAATTGTAAGAAAGGATGTACTGGGTGAAGGTGATGGTGGTGTGGGTCTTCGAGGTACTTGTTTGTGATTTAGTGATACTGTTAATGCTGCGACAGCAACAGCGACAACAACAGTGACAATGGCGGCGATGATGATACTTATCCGGTATGTGGTGATGATACGACACAGTGAAAATGTGAACATTGAGGACTGATTCACACAAAACCAAACTTGAACCACCACAACCACAACAAAGAACCATAAGCTATCATGTTGCCCCAGCTTGGATATGGGATATAAGATATCGGAAAACACTTAGGGGTATGTATAGATACTTACGGCATCTGGGACAACTGGAGGAAACTGCAGAACACTGAATAATGAATAGTGAAAAGTGAACAGTGGAGAAGGGTCGAGGCATACTGTTATCCTTCATCGTTTTGTACTGTAACAGTGACTGGAGTTTATCCTTAATTGTACGGTTTGTGTTTTATGTGTGAGAGACTGATAAGAGAGCAATGACACTGACCCATGGGGTGACCATGTTTGGTGTGAATTAGTGTTAGAAAAAGGGCATTATGTAAGAATGTTACGGACTAACCCCAGCTGAAACCAATGAGAGAAGTCATCACTCTCCATACTCACTCCTAATATAAACTAGAAACAGAACTCTCGAAGTTAGTAAGAGAGAGAGAGTGTCAGAGAAAGGGATAACTACTGTAGTAGCAAAGAAAGAGACTAGAGACCCGCCTGCGACACCCTACCGTGGCTACGAGATGAACGATGTTCTGGAACTCCACAGTAAGAGTGAGTAAACAAATTTGTTTGGGAATACAGAGGGGAAGTGGAACAAAGAGAGTGGAAGAGAGAAAGTTGAATAAAGAAGTGAAATATGTAAAGGGAATACAGGGATTGTATAGCCACGGTCGGGTATAACAGGAAGGGTCCAACAGTACAATTTAAAATGAAGTGAAATATTTTAAGATAATATTAAAGTTGACAGTGATGCTTATTTACTTAAAGAGAATGTTAAAGTGTAAAACTGTTTTAGGAGTGATATGTGTAAACTGTGTAATGGTATAGTGGCACTGCCAATACTGTATAAGTGTTAAGGTATATTCAAAATAATTAAGAATAGTAAGAGAATTACTGTTATATTCAATAGTGTATGATTTATTTTTATAGTTTCATTATGATGATGTGAAGTTATAGTGATGAGATGTTTATAGTGTTGTAATGGTGCTACTACGGTGAAGTAATATTATGTGCAGAGACAAAGCTGATAGTCAGGGGCAGAAATGAATCAGACTGTTTGAATGTGAAAGGCACTTAAGCACTGAGTGTTTAGTCTTACGAGTTTTTAGCCTAAAAGGTGGATGGTAATGTAAGGTGCTATGGCTGAACATCTATCTATCTATCTATCGCCAGACGCTCTAACCCCATAAGGGGTGGCCATAAACAAATCGCCTCCATGTAGCCCTGTCCTCCGCCATTTCACTGTCCTGCTCCCAGCTCACACACCCCTCTCTCATAATCCTCTCCACTCCATCCCTCCATCTCATCCTTGGCCTCCCCCTCCCTCTCCCCCCCTCCACGTCACTCACATACACTCTCCTCATCAGTCTCTCACTCTCCATCCTCTCCACATGGCCAAACCACCTTCATGTGTTTCTTCTAACACTTCCTATCACATCCACATCCACAC
The DNA here is from genome assembly GCA_018397915.1 of Birgus latro. NCBI lineage: Eukaryota > Metazoa > Arthropoda > Malacostraca > Decapoda > Coenobitidae > Birgus > Birgus latro. The sequence continues at coordinate 6,776 of JAGKTI010023406.1, forward strand.
TACAACGCTCCTTCACTTTCTCATTTGCCAGAATGTCTTTCCATGTGACTCCACATGCTCCTCTCAAATAACTCATTTCCACACCCGTCGATGAGTATGGGTAAGTTAAATTTCAAAAGGTGGCGGGAAGACACTTGAGGCTATACACGTCAACCGGCGTTGCTCTGCGCCCAAAATCGTGACTGCTGTACACGTCAAACGGCACGTAGGGGTTAAGGAAATCCCAGGTGGGGGAGACCACCGAAGCCCCATCCCCAAGCCTAGGAACTACTTACCTCAAGCCCTATCCAGTCTCTCTATGGTATGTGTTTCTCTCTTACTGTGCCTTTTTCATTACTTTCTATTAACCTAACCATGCCCATGATTAAGTCTGAAACTGACCATATAGGTATGTATGTTTTTAGTGGGATTTGGGCTTGCATCTGGGGTGTCTGGTACCAATCTGGATAAATCCCACTGCTTGTGTATTCATTCGTTATCACGCAATTCCAATATCACACGTCATGTTCGGTACCAATTATTTACGATAACCATAGGATCTGTGTAACTGGAACTAACAAAGGTTATCCAGACTGACTGATGATTCATATGACAGAACTGGAACTAACTATAACTCCTTTTCTTTTTTTTTTTCTATTAACCTGAGAAAATCCTGAGTTTTTCAGCTAATTTTTTTTTTTATGTACATACCAACCCTAGGTCCAGTATAGCAGGTTCCTACCAGGCATCTTATATAACTAATCATCAGATATACTATCTGCCTTTTCCACCAATCAGTCTGTTATAATAAGGTATCACTGTATATAAACAACTGAAATCAGATATACTATCTGCCTTTTCCACCAATCAGTCTGTTATAATAAGGTATCACTGTATATAAACATCTGACCTCTAAATTTACAAGAGAGTTTTGTATTTTAAAACAAACACACACACATACACACACACACACACACACAGAGTAATGTGAGTTTTGTATAAGTTAAACATGATTATCCCATAACATTTAAAGATAAGTGAGTGGGTTAGATTCTGTCCATCCATCCATCATCCAATCTGGTCATAAAATTATGATTACATAGTCTACACTGTGTTTATTTGCCACTAAGTACAAACAATCATCTCTTACTCTGGAATGTTTTGAGTAAGTACTACCCTGAAACAAAGCATTTTTGGCTAACATTTTCGCCATTTTCTGCAAGCTAAAATGGCTAACAAAAAAAGGTGATTATCACTGTGGCGTAAAGTGTGATTTGTCCTATGCTACCTAACAGCAGAGGCAGAGAGGGATCATCATGGATCCTCCAGTAAGAGCTCTAATAGATTGACCTGTGGTTCTGCAAACTGGTGCTGTGCATTGAATGTCCAAGTAATGAATCTACTGCATTCAGAAGATGATAACAGACCATGGCAAAGTGTGTTTACAAATGTTGTTCATGGCTAGGCATCAGTGTAAATAATGATTTTCTGGGACCAGAAAAATTTTGAAATCACTGAGAAGCATAAGAATCAAATTAAATTTCAAAATACTTTTAATTATTATTTCCATGTGCTCTAACAGAATGTTTTATTCACGGTTACAAAACTGATAATTAATTGAGTACTAATTGCAGTAGCACATCACAAGCCAAACTTGTTTTCCATTTCTTTTTGCAAGCAAAAGCTTGCTGACTATTGGTCATTTTGACTAACAGCTCAGAAAAATGCACATTTTAAGTCCAACTTGATGCCACCTTAAGTCTGAAATCCTCTCACGTTTTTGTGCTATTCTTAGAATGCTTAAAATAATTTTTTGTGTCATAAGAAACAATAAAAATAAAACTAGTGTAAAGTAAGAGGTCACTATACCTATTCATACATACATACCGTAATTCAATCTCATGTTAATTAAGAGGTCACCGTAAATACACACATAAGTGGGTGGGGTTATAAAGATCAAAACTACTTGTGGAAAGAGGGGTAGAGATCTGATACAGCTATACATGTGATGCTGTATTACCTGCTAAACACTGATTATGATCTCTGCAAACTGATCCAAAGCTTTGTGAGTGTGCAAGAAGTGTGATTTGAAAGTAAATGTCCATCCATCCATCCATCATCCAATCCTGTGTCGCCCCAGAGAAGCATAGGAGCCCGGGACTAGGCAAGTTGGTCCTGACATTTAAGATGAGAGTGACCAGCCTCACTCATCCCTGAGTGGTATTACATGAGCAATAAACGCCAACCACTCCTTGGATATAAACCTTCACCGGCTCAATCTAATTGGAGCGCCGTAATTACCCACTAAACCACCAGGCACCAAAATTTGGTTATATGGTTACCACCCAGCATAGTAAATGGTTTCCTGGTGTACAGGAAACCATCAGGCTTGTCACTCAGTGTACAGTCACCCACAGGCAGAAGAACGAGGAAAGAATGAAGGAAGGAAAGACAGAAGAGGGAGTGTAAAGCCACCCATAGGCAGAAGGACAAGGAATGAATGAAGTAAGTGTTGATATTAGTAAAGTGATATCTGATGAGGGAGGGAGGGAGGGAGGGAGACTCAAAATGCATGCAGACTCAAATAACAATGTTCAAATTTTAGTATGCAGTGACAAGTCATGTGATGCTTACACTGGTTTTATACTTTGTTTGCTCAGTACACAATACAATATGATATGTGAAAGAAAACATGAAATGGAGTTTCATAGCAGATGGAGATTGTCAGGCATGAAAGGATTGAACTTGCTGGTGAGTATCTTGAGTATATGGAAGAGTTTTGTTATTTGGGAGACATGTTATGTGCTGGAGGTGGGGCTGGAGCTAGCTCTGTGGCTAGGGTGAGAAGTGGTTGGAAGAAGTTCAGGAAGCTGTTGTCTCTCCTGACACTGAGAGGACTCTCCCTACATGCTATGGGGTCTTTGTATTCAGCACGTGTTAGGAGTGTGATGCTGTATGGTAGTGAGACCTGGGCAGTAAAGGAGGAGGATATTCACAGGCTCAAATGTGCAGAAATGACAGTGATTAGGTGGATGTGCAGTGCGTCCCTACGTGCAAGGGCGGGCTGGGTTTGCGATCGAAGAGCTGAGAGGTAGGATGGGACTGGAGCATATTGGTGTTGTGATGAGGAGAGGTAGACTGAGATGGTTTGGGCATGTCGAGAGGATGGGGGATGATAATTGGGTGCAGAAAGTGAGAAGGGTTAATATTGGGGGTGGGGTTGCGAGGGGTACATCGAGAAAGACGTGGGACAAGGTCATTAAGGTTGACCTCAGGGTTAAGGGACTGAACAGAGAGGCTCCCACAGATCGAGCAGCATGGAGAGCAGCCATTAGGTGATCAAGGCCGACACATGCAAGCATGTTGGAGCCTACGAAAACAATTATACATTAAATTATGTATGATTTCTCTCCACCAAACTTTAATATATTGCTTCGTATCTACTGAAATAAAAAAATAAGTGGTACTCACTTTTAACATACTGGTACTGTGATAATCAAATCTTTACATACCTGTAGTGAAAGTGATGATAATGAGATTGTTTAATCAACATTAAATAGCAAAGCTAAAAATGGAACTGACTTTTAAAATCTTGGCATCAAGGTATGGGTGCTTTATACCAGTGGCATTCCAATTACAGTGAAAGAAAAGCTTTCGGGAGCCAAATGCTAATCACCTGCCAGAATATGCTGTTGGCCAAGTCCAAGATTTTGACCATATCTTGATACCTTGAAGGTTTCATGTTGATAGCTCAAGCCATTCATGAGATAGAATGGTGCTAAAGGCAGGCAATAAAAACTAGTTGATCTTTGGCAGCCATTTTGGTAACCTTGATCTTGACCCCGAATGCCCATTTTTGAACTCGTCCCAGATTTTGGCCATATCTTGATGCCCTAAAGGTCTCATGTTGACAGCTCAAGCTGTTTATGAGATATAATGGTGCTAAAAGTGGGTGATAAAAACTACTTGACCTTTGGCAGCCATTTTGCTGACCCTGGCCTTGACCCTGAGTGCCATTTTCAAACTCGACCAAGATTTTGGCCATATCTTGATACCCTGAAGGTTTTATGTTGACAGCTCAAGCCATTCATGACACATAATGAGAACACACACACACACACACACACAAGACAGTACGAGCTCGACTTGTTCCTGTAAAGATACAATTAGGTAAGGTAAGAACACACACCAACAGACACACAGAGGCAGGCAAAAACATTATTGCTGCGCCATGTAAGGTGGCAATATTTAACATAATAACATAGGTAACAAGGTAAAGTGCTGAGAATACTACAGTCGACCCTCGAATCAACGGACTAATAGGGGGGGACGAGTGTCTCGTTTCGTTTAGTTTTTGAAGGCTCCAACATGCTTGCATGCGTCGGCCTTGGTCACCTAATGGCGGCTCTCCACGCTGCTCGATCCCTGGCAGCCTCCCTGTTCAGTCCCTTAACCCTTAAGTCACACTTAATGACCTCGTCCCATGTCTTTCTCGGTCTACCCCTCCCCCAATATTAACACCACTCACCCTCTGTACTCAATTATCATCCCCCATCCTCTCCACATGTCCAAACCACCTCAGCCTACATCTCATCACAACACCAGTCCCATCCTACCTCTCAACTCTTCCATCGTAAACCCAGCCCCCCCAGGCCTTGCACGCAGGGACGCACTGCACATCCACCTAATCATTGTCATTTCTGTACGTTTAAACCTGCGAATATCCTCTTCCTTTACTGCCCAGGTCTCACTACCAAACAGCATCACACTCCTAACACATGCTGCATACAAAGACCCCTTAGCACGTAAGGAGAGTCCTCTCAATGTCAGGAGAGGCAACAGCTCCCTGAACTTCTTCCAACCACTTCTCACCCTAGCAACCGAGCTAACTCCAGCCCCACCTCCGGCACATAACATGTCTCCCAAATAACGAAACTCCTCCACACACTCAAGAGACTCACCTGCAAGTTCAACCCTCTCACGCCTAACAATCTCCACCTGCTCTCCCCGACACGCCGCACACATGAAATCAGCATCATCTAGCAGTCTACCTCTAATACCACTACATCTCTTGTGCACCCACTTATCACAAACACTACACAAGATGGAATTACTTTCCACACCCTTGTGGCAAACTGCACATGGCCACTCTCCCTCTCCTCTGATTGTACTGCCACCAACCCTAGATATCATCACTTTTGTTTTATCTGCATTTACCCTTAAGCCCTTGTACCCCATACCATCTCTCCACTTCTTAAATCTTTCCTCCGCCTCCTTTTCATTCTCCGCAATCAACACCAAATCATCAGCATACAACATCTCCCATGGGAGTCCATCTCTGAAGTCACATGAGAGGGCTTCAAGCACCATGATAAACAACAAGGGACTCAAAACTGACCCATGATGCACACCAACATTCATGGAAAACTCATCACTCAAAGCTCCATTCACTCTTACCTGGGTGTGAGCACCCATGTACTATTGGCCACAGAGGTTTCATTCCTTTCATGGTAGGTGATTTGATGAATGTGGCAATGTGGCATTCTCCCCCTCTACACCCTCTCCCCCATTCCCTCTCCCCAGATAGCTTCTGAGGTTTATGAAGCATGTTGTGAAGCATCTGAACGTCTGGAGTTTACTGATGTTACTCGATATGATGGACATAATATATTATGCCTGTTGCTAATAAATATTTGCTACTTTAATGATTGTATCCATTTTTGCAAGAGTTATTCAAATTTATGAATGTGTCATGCCATTATCACCAAGTCACAGTGAGCTAATATATCTATTCTGGCATCATCCATATACTAAAACGTCTGGTGTCACTGTTCCGACATTCTTCCAATGTTATTAACGGCTACACTCTTAAAATCTGCTTAGGCCGACCAATGCTACGAACTGTTTTATGAAATGTTCTTTTTTCCTCATCCATTCATTCATCTATGCATTCATCAAAGGCGAAAGAGTACGAGCAAGAGGTTTATAATAGGAAATATAGAATACACAAAGGTCTATGAAAAAGATATCCACATTAGAAACAATGACTGGCAGCATCCAAGGGTGAACATACTATATGAAGTAATATTTTAATAACCATTAGACAAAATTACCTGACAGAACAGTTACAACCAGATAATGAGATTGTGTTGATAATATAGGTGATACGGACAGCTTTTGACTGTGTGTGTGTGTGTGTGTGTGTGTGTAACTCACCGGGTCGGTCAGGATCACTTTGATGGTCCCGACCGTCAGCTTTTACCCTCAGGGAAGGGAGCTGAGAGCTTATATAGTCCGATCTAAGGGCAAGGATGTGATCTTCACACACACACACACACCCATCCACTTGCTCAGGGGGGACAGTAACCACCTACTTCGCCAGTGAAACTTTCTGCAACCTGAATGAAGCACGAACTCTCATCTACTAGACGGCAAGCGAGAACGTTACCACTGAGCCAGCGAGCTGTGTGTGTGTGTGTGTGTGTGTGTGTGTGTGTGTGTGTGTATTTACCTAATTGTATTTACCTAATTGTGATATACAGGAAATGAGCTACGCTCGTGGGGTCCCGTCTCTGTTTCTCAATAAGTCAAATTTAGCTTTAAACTCGTTTAAGTTTTTAGACTGGACGATCTCTTTGTCCAGTCTATTCCACAGGTCTATGCATCTATACGGAAAACTATATTTCTTGATGTCCTTCAAGCAGCGCGGCTTCTTCAGTTTCAGTCCATGTCCTCTTGTTGCTCTCTTATCCCATAAAAACAGATCTTCTCTATCAATTGTATCTACTCCCATCATGGTCCTGAACACTGCAATCATGTCACCCCTCTCTCTCCTTTCCTCTAAAGATGGCAAATCCAGCCTTTCTAGCCTCTCACTATATGACAGATCTGCCAAACTGGGGACCATCTTGGTTGCTGTTCTTTGTATTCTCTCAATCTTGTTTATATCTTTCTTTTTGTGTGGGGACCACACTACTGCCGCATATTCTAACCTGGGGCGGATCATGGCCACTATCAGTTTTTTCATCATCTCTTCATTCATGTAATGGAATGCCACTCTTATGTTGGTCAAGAGTTTATATGTCTCTCTAACTATCTTGTTGATGTGTTTTTCAGGTGACAAACTATCCTGGAACAGCACTCCTAAATCTTTCTCTTCTCTCGCTTTTGTGATTGGTTCATTACCCATCATATAGTTCAGTGATGGTCTCTTGGTGCTTTTACCCATTTCCAATATTTTACATTTTTTTGCGTTGAATTTCATTTCCCACATCCGGCTCCAGTCATGTATCCTATCCAGATCCTCCTGCAGCATTTTACAGTCCTCCTCAACCTCTACCTTCCTCAAGATCTTGGCATCATCAGCAAACAGACTTGCATAACTGTTTACTCCATCTACCATATCATTTATGTAAATCAGGAACATTACTGGTGCCAACACCGAGCCCTGTGGGACACCACTTGTTACTTCTCTCCATCCAGACATCCTGTCCTTTATTACTGTCCTCATTTGTCTGTCTCTCAAAAAGTCTTTCATCCATTCCAGGAGGTTACCCTTCAGTCCTCCTATATGCTCTAGTTTCCACATTAGTCTCTTATGGGGTACCTTGTCAAAGGCCTTCTCCAAATCTAAATATACACAATCCACCCAACCGTCTCTCTCCTGCAGCACATCAATCGCTCTTGAGTAAAAGCTCAACAAGTTGGAAACACATGACCTACCACTTCTAAATCCAAACTGACTTTCAGTCAAAATATTCATCTCTTCCAGATATTTTATCCACCTATCTTTCAGAACCTTCTCACACAATTTTGCAACCATGCTGGTTAGGGACACTGGTCTATAGTTCAGGGGTTCTTCCTTGTTTCCTCTCTTATAAATTGGTACCACATTTGCTCTCTTCCATTCCCGAGGCACTTTCCCTTCTTCCAGCGAACACACAATTAAACTGTGAATCTTATCTGCCAGTTGGTCTCTGCATTCCTTCAGTACCCAATTTGAAATTCCATCTGGTCCTGGGGCTTTCCTTACATCTTGAGTTTCCAGTAATTTGTACACTTCCT
>JAGKTI010023407.1:2710-14817 GCA_018397915.1 Birgus latro
CTAGAGGGTAACAAGTCAAGAGTGAGAGCAGTGGAAATGAGTTACTTGAGAGGAGCATGTGGAGTGACATGGAGGGACAGGTTGACTAATGAAGAAGTGAAGGAGCGTTGTGGGGTGGATGTGGATGTGGTTGAGAAGATTAGGAGAAATACACTGAGGTGGTTTGGACATGAGGAGAGAATGGAGAATGAAAGACTGACTAAGAGGGTGTATGCAGGTGGGATGGAGGGAGGGGAAGGCCAAGAATGAGGTGGAGGGAGGGAGTTGAGAGGTACACAAGGAAGGGGGGAGTGAGCTGGGGGGGGGGTAGGCAAATGGTGGTGGATGACAGATTGACTTGGAGGCGTTTTGTCTCTGGCCACCCTTTGCGGGATTAGGGCGTTGGGCTATAGATAGATAGAAATATGTATATATATACAGTATATATATACACACACACACACACACACATATATATATATATGTGACTCATCTTAAATGTCAGGACCAACTTGCCTAGCCCCGGGCTTCTACACTTCTCGTGGGGCAACGTAGGATTGGATGATGGATGGATGGAATATATCCATATATGCAGTATATATATATATATATATATATACGGTATATGTATGTATTTTATCTGGGAACAATAGGAAAATGAGAAAAAAGGTGTAGTGAAGTGGATAAGTATTCAACTTTTCACTTTTTCGGTTTACTTAACAAACTGATCTCTCGTTGATTATTGGACTCATCCCAGTTTCTCTTACCAGTCCTTCATACAAAGAACCTACTGTGTTTCAGGAGCTACAGTACTTGCCCAGTCTTAATACCTTCGCAACACCCAAAGCAGTTTGGCATATTGGATTAATATTCCAAATGCTTCATTGTCCACATATCCTAGTGTCTCTTCACAGATTTCATGTATTCCTTCCGACATACTGATCTTCACCTTTTTGTGTTCTAGCTATCTTTAGTTAGTTGTTTGAAGCGTGGGAGAGACTTTTCTAGTTGTAGGGCTAAGATGCTGGACAGGCTTTATTAACCCCTTCACTGTGAGAAGTCTCATATGAGTTGAGAAAGTCATCAGTTGATAACAGGAATAAAATTGAATATACAGTAGTTCATCAGGCTGAAGGGGTTTAAAGCTACTGTACTCCAGTTTTGCCATCTATTTATATTATTTGCAGTTCTGTAGTACTGTAATTACTTTGTTTAGTTCATTATTGACAAGAAGTCAGACTCCAATATTTTTGTTCTAAACGTCATATTTTTACTACTTTTTTATGGGAATGACTGTGTTAATTTGGCAGATNATGATGTATGGGTATTTTAAATTTTATCCAAAATCCTAACCTTGTGGTACAGTAGGCAGAATCTCATGTAGGTAGTGCTGCATTCAGGTGACTCACACTGAGTGGCAAGCCATATGGTTTCCAGTAAGTCAGGAAATCCTTAATTGTGTTCAGGATTTCCTGAATGTAGAGTCTAGCAGAAGCATATCCGTAGTAGAAAAGTGTCTGAATTTCTATATACAGTTGCAGGTTCATATTTTCATGCCTAAAGCAGGTTATAACATTTGTTCTTCTCCTAGCAACACACAGTTAGTCTTGGACCCCAAATCCAGGATGCAGTGGTAACTGGTAACTATCAATGGGCTCAAAACTAGGCTACCATATACCAGAATATTTAAGAATTGGAGACTGATCAGTACCCTTGGTAACATTGTAAGAAAGATAAAAAGAATATTTGGCCACCTCTGGGGCTTCAATATTAGCGTGTAGGCCATAGCCACCAGGTACCTTGGATGTGTTCAGTAAAGATGTTATGTAAACAAAATTTTCAGTATTATAATTGATGATTTAGAATTAATGGCATAAAAAAAAAAGTGAATAGGGATCAGCATTGTGATAGGTGTTAATTCATACAGAAATGTAGCAACTTTACTGAAACTACTATATTAGGATTATGCCAGTAGTTAGTTTTAGATTTGCCTCCCACTTTAGTCAGTTAAAATCCAGTAATACTATACAGTACTACTGTACTTTTTTTTTTTTTTTTGTTACTGGTCTTTATAGCTAGCAACATATTACTATCCATTTCCTATAACACCTCAGCATTCAGTATGGAGAGGCAGCAGTTTTCTGTGTTGTAATAATAAACCAGTCATAACTAAAGATTACTGAAAATTATGGTTAGAATACCCCAGTCGGAGTACTGTAATTGTCTTACCACATACTGTATATGGATAATTTCAGGCAGTGATTGGGCTGGGAGTTTTCCAGTTGTACAAGGTCTGTTCAGAAAGTATCTGACTTTAGGCTCTAAAAAACTGAATAGCTAACCTGTTACGACACTAATATCCCTCAAAGTAGGCTCCTTCTGACTTGGCATCTGCAGCCCAGCATTCTTTCTACTGCCAGAAATATTTTTCATAGCCAGTTTTCGGTATGTCCTCCAGTTGCTTCATGATCTTTTCTCTCGGATGAACGTTGCACAAGATACGAGTATGTTGGGGTGTGCAAATCACAATCCAGACTTTCTAAAGACTGTTGTCACTAGAGGTGAGACTTTGGTGTACAGGTATGACCCAGAAACCAAAGCACAGTTATCCAAGTAGAAGCATGCAAGGTCACCTCAGCAAAAAAAAAAAAAAAAAAAAAAAAAAAGCATGACAGGTATTTAGAAGGTGAAATGCACTTGCCCTTTTTTTTTATTATTATTTTTTTGACTATTGTGGTGTTCATCATGAACACATGCCACAAGGTCAGACTGTCAACAAACATTACTCCGTCAATGTTATCCGTTGTCTTTGTGACAGTTTGGTGAAATCATGAACACATGCCACAGGGTCAGACTGTCAACAAACATTACTACGTCAATGTTATCCGTTGTCTTTGTGACAGTTTGGCGGAATCATGAACACATGCCACAAGCTCAGACTGTCAACAACCATTACTACGTTGATGTTATCCATTATCTTTGTGACAGTTTGGCGGAAGAGACCAGACCTTTGGAAAGTGGCAGGCTGGAAGCTGCACCATGACAGTGCCCCAGTCCATTCATCTCAACTGATTCAGGATTATTTGGCCAAGTGCAACATCCCACAGGTCCAACAGGCTCCCTGCTCACCAGGCATGGCTCTGTGCGACTTTTGATTATTCCCCAAGCTCAAAACTGCTGAAGGGTTCTCAATTTGAGACGAGAGAAGAGATCATGACAAATGCCAAGAAGCACCTGCAGGAGATACTGAAAACCAAGTTTGAAAAATGTTTCATACAGTGGAAAGAATGCTGAGCTACATGCGTCAAGTCAGATGGGGCTTACTTTCAGGGGGATTAGTGTCCTAGCTTAACAGGTTAACTACGAGATTTATTTTTTTAGAGCCTAAGGTCGGATACTTTCTGAACAGACCCCGTATAATACCACCAAGAGGAGTACGTTGGTCATCTAGCCTGAAATGTAGAGGATACTGGTGGCCTAGCCAGGGTCCCTTCCTATGAAATTGCCCATTACCATTTTAAAAAGCCAAAAATGGTCTTAAATGACAGTTTGATTATTCAGAGAACAGGTGCTGAAATATGAATGGCAATTCCCCCCCTCCCTCCCCCCACACACACTATAGGCACATGGAAAATCATTGTGCCAAAAGAAGGATATGTTGGTTTAGTAATTTCCTGTTGAGAGAGGGTTGGGAGAGAGACAGATAAAAGTGATAGGATAAGGTAAACAGTGTGAGAGAGAGAGAGAGAGATCCATAAATAACTCAAAATGTACACTCAGCAAAGAATGATAAGGTTACACACATTACTGTGACATTGACTGCGTAACGCTATCACCCACACTGCATCCTGTTAGTACACGGAAATCAGCTGACTTTGTAGATTATCCATCCATGACCTGAAAGTCTCTCCATGGCTTCACCTTGCTGGTTGGTGTGTGTGTGTGTGTGTGTGTTGAAGATGGAAAAAAATGGGTCAAGATGATGAAGGTGATAGTGGTGATATATTTTTATTTGTGGTAGTCATATTTTTCTGTAGTATAATAAACTGAATTAAATGGTTTGTTTGTAGCCAGAAATGAGAATGAGAGTGACTGCAAGAGATTATGTGAGTGAGGTGAAGGAGGGGAGGGGACGGGGGAACTGAGGATGAGATGTGTGGATGGGGTAGAGAGGTTTATGAGAGAGGAGAGATTTGAGTTGGAAAGAGGGTGGCCTGATGGCAGAGGACAGGGTGACACGTAGGTAATTCATTTGTGGCCAGTAGATATGTAGATAGATAGATAGATATGTGGAAGAAATAGGTGATGGTAGTATTTGTCACTATTTTTATGGTACATTTGAGTGACAAGCCAAATGGTTTCCTGTACACCAGGAAGCTATTTACTACACTGGGTAGTAACCATATAACCAGATTTTGGTGCCAGGTGGTTTAGTGGGTAATTACGGCACTCCAATTGGATTGAGCCTGTGTAGGTTTATATCCAAGGGGTGGTTGGGGTTTATTGCTCATGTAATGCCACTCAGGGATGAGTAAGGCTGGTCACTGTCATCTAAATGTCAGGACCAACTTGCCTAGCCCCGGGCTCCTATTCTCCTCATGGGGCAACGTAGGATTGGAAGATGGATGGATAGAAGTGACCTTTTTTGCTTTGTTGCCAGCCATTGTTTTCTGACTTCTTTTCTTTGGGAAGTCTTTTTTGAGCCAAATAAACTGTTTCTTAGGTAACCAGAATAACTTGAAGATCGTCATTACAGTGAAAGAGTTAGTGCAGGTGTATTTTATTATATTTATTTATTTATTTGCTTTTTAATTTTGTATTTATTTTTGTCAGAGAGGTTCTTCTTAGGTAGCCAGACCAAACCATCGTCATTAACCATGCCAACTCTTTCTTGTCATCGTGGAAACTTAGCACTTGTTTGTAAATAACCTGCTTTTTAGGTAGAAATGGCAAGTTTTATTTTGGATACTGTTATTGTTATTTAGCACTTTCTGTGGAGTTATTTGAAGGAACTTTAATTCACTTGTCTGCTTATTGCCAGTTGTGTTTAATCTTGTAAGAGGTGGCAACAAATGAATTGTCTCCATGTCTCCCTGGCCTCTGCCATATGGCTTCCCTCTCTCCAACTCACATCCTCCTACCTCTTGTACTTCTCCACTCAATCCATCAGTCTCATCCTCAGTCTCCCCTCTCCCCCTCCACCTCATTCACATATACTCTTCTAGGTAGTCTTTCATTTTTTTTTTGGGCATATTTTATTCCTGGTGTTTGGCACAAATATACTCTTCTTACTTCAAAGCAGTGTTACAGTAAGCAGTAGAAAGTTACTGTACCTTTAGAAACTAATTAGTCAGCAACATGACAAGTAACTCTAGATTTGAATGGTAGTACTACTGTAGCATACAAAATCTGAAAGTTATGTTGGATTATAGAATTACCTGTAATCCGTAACATTTGAAGCTGAACTGAGTGCCATGTAAGTAGTGTAGTCTCATCTTGACACACACGTACTGTTAATCCAGTCACTGTGCTAGATTGGAGAAAGGAGGGGAAGTTAGATTTGGTTTTTGACATGTGGAGATTTTCATTTATTTATTTATTTACATGTATTTAGCCTGTTTAAGGGACACATCTTGTTGTGAAGAAGGCTGAACTAATCTCTTTCAGCATTTGCGATGTAAAAATTTGTTAATTGTATTCAGGCTGCTAGGTGCTGGTAACTTCTCTCTCATAGCCACTGGTTTAAGAGTTGCAGTAATGTCCAGAAATCTTACACTAGCTTGCTTCAGAGAATTTCATCACTGCACCAGGGAAAGGTAGAAGAAAAAAATAGAGGTTGTTGTTGTTTTCCCCATGCTCATCTGGACATGAACATAATGGACTGTGGGGTGAAGTTGCCCTTCTTCTGCAGTTTTCCATCCCATTTTTGAGGAATAGGGGGGGGAGTAGAGGAGTGCTTATACAATTAGGAAGCTCTCCTGCCCATTTATATTGGTCCTACCACATGAAGGCATTAATCTCTGGCACCTAGGTAGAAGAGTTAAACTGTTATATAGAGACAAGCCTCAAGGAAGTACAGTACATGGGATCCCTGACTTTCGTACAGTACACCAGATTTACATAATTTCACCCTGTATAAAGTCTGCAGAACACATAGACACATTAAAAAAGGGTTTTAGGTAAATTGCAGCTTTGTAATACTGTTTTCACATTTTACTATCCTGCATCCATATTTTACGGGATATGAGGTGATACTGATGTACTAGACTTTTAGTGTCTTAGTAAACTTTTGTGGTGTTCTTGTCACATTTTCAGCTTGATGTGCATTGCAAAAATGATGCCTTTACATGAATAGGTGACCTCCAGCACTCATCCCCCTTGCTGTGATGGTGTCTTTCATATTATTTTTGCTGTCCTGGGAATATTTTATTCAGCAGAGGGCCAGACAGGTATTTGAAGGCTGTATCTAAATCTCTTGTTGGAAAAGCCTCAAATAAGCTGAATAAAGTTGTCTGGAGATGTCAGAAAGAAGAGAGATGTCATTGGTGAAAAGAGGTTAACTTTCTGATACAGTGTATGGATGAAGTTCTTTGGTGGAAGGATATTCCTTATGAAGTAAATGTAAATATTATCCTTGACCTTTTTTAAATTACTCTCTTAGATTCCTTGAAATAGTGCTTTAGAAGATATTGTCTATCTATCTATAGCCAGATGAGATAATCCTGTAATGGAGGCTGTTTGTCTTTGAGGTACTGGTAGTGGTTTTACAGGGAAGGACACTAACCATCCACCAACCCACTTGTTAACACGTAGGGAACACGTGTGGGTTGGTTATATGGTTACCACCTGACATTGTAAATGGTTTCCCGGCTTACAGGAAGCCATTATGCTTATCACTCAGTGTAAAGCCAGGTGAAAAGGAAAGAAGAGTAATAAAAAGTGGCAGGAAAGATAGGAGAAATAGGTCCAGATAGAAGATGTATAGTCAGATATATCAACAACACTCTCAGGCTCTTTTGATTTACTCTTAGGAAAAAGTAAATAAATAAATAAATAAAATGTCAGGCATCATCTGGGATAGAATACCTGTACTAGATTTGTCCCAGTTAAGAGAAGGTACTTGGTGATGCTGTTAACCCAGACCTATGTGAACCATTTGCAGTTGAATGAAGTTGCCTGGTATTAGCAGAAAAGAGTACTTGATTTGTCCCAACTGTTAAGAGTTGATAACCTTTTTTGTGTGAGAAATATTTTGTTTTCTAATCCCTCAAACTTCAGGGGAGAGATTTTAATTGGCTTTATTTATTTAATTACTTATTGTAGGGTAGTCTGGTGTTAGGTCTCAGGTTACAGCAGGCTGTAGCTTAGATGTTATGGTTCAAGTCTACAGGTGATTGGAGATTTTTCTATTGAGTAAAACACTACCAGGGGCATAGGCCAGTCTCCTACACTTAAATGTTCTGGACTGTGATAACCTAACCTTGGGCTGCTACAGAGGGGTCAGAATGGGATTGGTAGGTAATGTTTTTATTCATGAATCATATTGTGACACACTTTCGATCATGATGTTACTCAGGAAGGAAAGAGAAGGGAGGTTGAATGGAGCCTCATTTTTATGCTCCGTCATGTATTGTATATGGCCGGGGCATATAGTGTTGGTCATGTCTGTCTTTCTGTCCTTCTATCTTTCCATCCTTCCGTCCCTTTTTGTATTTAGCTCATTTCCGAGGAAATTGTTAAAGATACCTTCATTAAACTTCACACACAGATACATATTTGTGAGAGCATTTCAGCCACGCCAAATTTTAATGACCTTGACCTTCCGTATGATCTTGACCTGACATTTCTTGATTTTGCATTTAGCTCATTTTCTTGAACACTGTAAAGGATGCCATCAAAGAACTGCATATACAGATGCATCTTGGCAAGAGCAATTTATGCCAAAATTTGATGACCATGACCTTTTTGATCCACGGCAGAGCATTCATGTCCCATTGACATACACTAATTCTACTTTTTTTTTTTTTCATATTTACTTGGAAGAGAACGTTATCAAACTTTCATTTTTTTTTTTTTTAACAAGTGATATGTGAATGAGTGTATGGTCAGTTTCACTGGGTATGCAGTTGACGGTTTTCCTACTTTAGTGCAGTACTTTGTTTCCTTATTGCCGGATCCTTCCTCACTCAAAAGGTGGGGAAAGTCAGGATGATGATGATGGTAAAGTTTTTTAAGAGTATTAAATGGTTATATATAATGATCCCCAAATCTGATTTACAGTAATCTCATCACTACATTTTGGGAGTGGGGAAGGGAAGACAAAGATTTACAGAGTTCTTGAGTGTGTTTTCAGCCCACTAAGAGTTACATGTAAATATTTATGGTAAGAGCTCTAAGGTGCTTCTCTGTTGGGTACTTTGCACTTCTAAGCCTTCTTGAAATACTGACACAGGATTAGACACAGGGCTGTCTTCTCATGTGGTTAGGAAGCATAATGACACCTCTTTCCTCCTGATCTATTTCTTTATTTGATACAGTAACCCCCTTGATCTGAGTGATGTGATATGCAGTTTGTTTTTGATGTTAGAGCTGGTTTGCTTTCATCTGATGGAACTGAACCACTCCCAAAATTCAGATACTGTTAGTTGGGGTTGCAGGAAATTTGCTGAACCTCAGGTACAACCCAGGAATGAGACTTCTTGGTTGCTGCAGTCGTGAAATTTATCCTCCAATTTGACCACACTTGGCCATAAACTACACTAAAAGAGGTTAGGGATCTTTGTCAGGTAGGGGTAAATGCACTATAGATGATTTTATTCATGTTAAGGGTTTATTAATGCTATATATAACACTTCCAGTTTGAAATGCCCCTCCAAAGCTCAGTGAGATCATCATATGGCAAGAATTATTTGAAAAAGACATCCCCAGGTTTAGTCCAATTGTCCTTACAATTAATACAAACTTAGGAAGAATTTGTTGCGTTGAAGATGTTACATAAGGCTTTATCTAACTTGTCTAGTTTGTAAAGACTTTTCTAAGCGGAATAAGATCGTCGTACTTTATTCATTAATTCATTCATCATCCAGTCTTACATTTCCCCATGAGGAGCGTAGGAGCCCGGGGCTTTAGCAAAAATAAAATGAAAAGTGTATCATTGGATTCATGAAGTTAATATATTTTTCTGTCTGATTTCTTTAGTCAGTGGTGATACTGTACTGTATTATAAATGACATAACACAGGCACGTAGCAAGATGTAATATGCTAAGTAGTCGCTAAGGAAAAGATACCATGCTAATACTGTATTACTTTTACTTGGTCCAGAATTGCAGTCTCTCTGTCGTGAATGCCAAGTTGTAACATTAGATTAACACCAGAAATATCATGTTAGTCAGCAAATTGCTATGGAATGAATCACTAAGAAAGAGACCCTATACTAATTTTACTCTAACTTGGCCCAGAATTGCCATCTATCTTAAATGCTGAGTTAAAACATTCAGTTAACACTAGAATTTTATGCTAGTCATGAGAAAGTGCTATGAAAAGGATGTACAGTACATAGTCTTCTGCCATTGAGCTATGTGAAATAAACGGCAGAGGACAATAATCTGGGCCAGGTTAAGGTGAAAAGAGCATAGAAACCTCTTAAGCTGCCAAGAAAACGAAAAAGTCATCTCCGAGATCAGATGTTTAACTATACCACATGGTTTTCAGTGTTGTTTTTTACCCATTCAGCCTTGTAACATTAGGCTCTCCAGTATATTATTTGATTTTTTTTTTTCTCTCTCTCTCTCTCTCTGTTCCTTGATCCCAGAACAAATTTAATTACTGTACCTCCATGTCACAGTGTCCCCCATCAGGTTGTCCTCATTCCACCTCATTCCCCTAGCTCATGTTGTATTCCATATCATCCTTCCATTTCATCCACAGTCTCCCATCATCCCCTTCCCTCTCCCCTCCATCTTACGCACATACACTCCGAGTCAGTCTCTCATTTTACTTTCTAGCTAGTGGCATAGGATTTTATTTCGTTTTCCCAAGAGGTCCTTTGGTTGTATGGCTAGAAATAGTCTTGGTAACCCCTTCAGCTGGGAGGCCATATTTATTTTTATTTTGGGTGAAGATGTGTTTTGTAAGAATTGTGGAAATAAATAACCTCAGAAGAGATGTTAGAAGCAGCCTAAATTTTTGAAAATTTGGGCAAAAGTAAGGGAGTTGTAGTAGTTGAAAGTGAACCCAGTGGACTGCATGTTGCCCCCTCTCCTGCAGCCCACCATCATCCTTTTGGGGGATAGGGATGGAGTTGAGGGATGTTTGTATACCCGGACAGCTCTACCACCCAGCTATATCAGTGCCACCACTTGAAGGCATCCCTCTCGAGCATCTGCGGGAGATTACATAAGGGAAGATGGCTTAGTAGTGGTGATGAATTGTGTTAGATGAGGGTGGCTTAGGTGGTGATGAGTTACGATAGAGATGAGTAAGGCTTAGGTATTGTGATGAGTTGTGATGGAGAGATGAGGGTGGCTTAGGAGTGGTAATGGGTGGCTTCTTTGTGGTGATAACATAAGCTGGAGATCAGGTGACCTTATCACCTGAGTAAATTTTGGGCCAGATTGAGCCAAGGCCTATGCTGTAGGCCAAAAAAAAAATTAAAAAAAAAATGTTTTTCGCCATAACTCCTTTCAAATTCGTCTTTTCGACATGAAACCAAAACTTCAGTTGCATCTTTCAAATCTGTATCCTATAACATGCCTCATTTCAGCAGGGGGGGTCACCCCCAGTCAGCGGTAGGCGGGTCAATGTCAGGTGGGTCAGGCCTAAAGTTTCAAATGGGCATAAAGTCGTCAATTTTCACCCGATTTACTCCAAATTTGATATGTGACATCTTTGACTAGATATCCTGTTGTGTTTATACGTCAGCACTAAAATGACTGCCGGGGACGGGTTTTCTGTGCCTTGGCACCGCTTCTTGTTGTTTTTATGGTGGTGGTAGTGGAGATTATTATTAGTAGTAGTATCATTATTATTGTTGTTTTTGTTTTTAGTAGTACTGTCATTATTGTTATGATGGTGGTGGTGATGGTCTTTCTTGGTGGTGGTGGCCATGGTTGATGTAATGATAATAATTATTATTAGTATTACAGTATTATTATTATTATTATTATTATTATTATATTTACATTATGTATGTAAGGAAGGAAGGAAGGATTACATCAGAAATTCTCTCTCTCTCTCTCTCTCTCTCTCTCTCTCTCTCTCTCTCTCTCTCTCTCTCTCTCTCTCTCTCTCTCTCTCTCTCTCTCTCTCTCAAATTGTATACGATTGTCTGGAGGTATCAGTAATCAAAGCTTGAGAATCTCGTAGACCTTAGCATAAATAAATTAGTAACTAAATAATTAATAAATATATATGCTCCTTTTACTCCAGCTTGCCCTAAAATCGTCATCTCTCCATCTTTAATGCTAAGTTGCAACATTTGATTAGCACTGGAGTTTACCGTAAATGCTAGTCACGAGGAAGTGCTGTGAGAAGGATGCAGAGCCATAGTATTGTCTTTTTTTTCTTTCCGTCACTAAGCTGCTTGAAATTATCCTACCCGAAGAGAGAAAGAGAGGGAGGGGGAGAGAGAAAAAAATTCGTACCTAGTTAAGGTGATGGAACTATAGTGGCATCGTTGTGAAGGGGTTAAGAGTTGTGGATAGATAAAATAATAGAAACAGGCAGACTAACAGGTACGTAGATGGAGGTAGGTAGGTAGATACTTGGATGGATGGATAGAAGTGTAGATAGCATAGTAAATAATGACAAACACCTGGTTGATGGAATATTGAAGACAGACGATAGATAACCACAGTTACGGTAGACAGTTCAGTGCTATGCCACACAATACCGTTCACTTCCGCTGTAAAAGGAAGTTACGAAGCAAAATTGGTGGTGTTTCTTCCTTTTATCTGTTGGTGTATGTAGATAGGAGAGTAAAATTATATATATGTGTGAAATGCAAAATAAGGGAGTTTTTAATGTGGGTGTGATTGTCCTTTTTTTCTTTTTCTTTATCCTTATTAATTACTCTTGTATTTTTAATTGTATTGTCTTTATTGCTTGCTGTCTTCCTTTTTCTCTCTTT